>JAQJVL010002109.1:0-121028 GCA_035578905.1 Stictocephala bisonia
ACGTGCGGCGCACTGGTAAATATAATCAGAACTATAACGATGTATTTCTTGATTCCCTAGGGAATAATGTGGTATCCAATAAGGATGATGTGCAAAATCAAGTTAATGTAAATAGTGTATGTGGTAATTGTAACACATCTGGTATTATAAATATGAAAAATTCTTCATCATTGGAAGGTTGTCTTTTGATAGGAGACTCTATGCTCAGGTACTCTGGTAAACAATGTGCCCAGCAAGGAGCTATAATTGATGTCAATCCTGGGGCCAAGATTAGTCAGGTTAAATATAAACTGATGAATTACGTTAACGACAAGCCCAAAATAATATATTTACATGTTGGTACAAATGATTTGGTTGCTAACTATAATGGCGGCCCTGGGTATAATGGTGGTTGGGGAAAGAAGTCAATTCTTCACAATATGGCAGACTTATTGTACACGTGTAAAATTCAGTTTCCTGAGGCTCAGATTGTATTGAACAGCATTTTAGTACGTAGTGATATTAGCAATAAGGCTCTAGCACATTTTAATGACCAACTTATGTTAATGTGTAACAATTTTAATGTGAAATTTGTTGAAGCCAGTACATGTATTGACAGGCACTTATTGTCACAAGACGGTCGACACTTGAACAGGAGGGGAAATTATAAACTAGGGCGTCTGATGCAGTCCTTGCTGTTAAACCTCTGTCCACTAAAACACTCGAGTCCCCCAAGCGTCTCCTTATCCAGAAGTACTATTGAGTCAATGTTCCAAAATTCCCCTCATTTGTCGTTACCTTCTCTGACGGGAAACAAGCGCTCTGTGATGTTCCTGAAAGATATCTAGATTCCTTTAGAATTGTTCATCAGAATGTGCAAGGTCTTTTACCTAAGCTGCCTCAGGTGGAAGTCATGATTGAGTTGCTTTCACCTCATGTCATTTGTCTTACAGAACACTTTTTAAAGGGAGAGGAATTAAACAGTTTTGGTTTGCCTGGATTTTCTGATGCTTCACGTTACTGTCGAACAATTAGAGGAAGAGGTGGAGTATGTATTTTGGTCCAGGATAATGTAACTTTTACACCCGTTGATATGTCCATATTTTACGTTGAATGCGTTTGTGAACTATCTGCAGTGTAAATTGAAATGGATGGTAATATTTATTTCATTTTAGCTGTTTACAGGCCGCCTTGCAATGACTCTTACAGCGTTGATATGTTCTTCGATTCTCTTAGTAACTGTCTTGATTCATTATTGAAGCATAACTTTAAAGTGATAATAACAGGTGATTTTAATATTGATATGTCTGTTCCTACTAGTGTGTCAAATAGTCTTTCTTACTTGATGTTAAGTTACGACCTAAATGATAAGATCAAATCATTCACTAGAGAGTTTAAGGGGTCTCAATCAATAATTGATAACATTTTCAAATATTTGTTCATCTGACCTAGACACTCAAGTAATAGTGACAGGAGTATCTGACCATCACGCGCAGTTGACATTAAATTAAAAATCCCTCAAAGCTCAGGTTTTCCTAAGTTCAAACTAAAGAGGCAATTAAATAAGGATAATGTAGTGGTTCTTAAAAGTCTTCTACAAAAAGAGTCTTGGGATCATGTTTTCGATGCTAAAGGTGTGGATGAAAAAGGTTCAGCTTTTTTGTCCATATTATCATATTATATGGATTTTTTGCTCCTACAAAAAAGGTGAGGTGTAGGGATAGTAAATCACAAAGAAAAATAGTTTTGTATAAGTCATTGCTGGATCTTCAAAAAAAGGTGGTAATAATGCATTCTCTGTCTAAAGATTTGGATTCTTCTCACCCTCTCCGTAAGTCGTTTCGTAACCTAAAAAAGCAATTCCGAAAAGGTGTACAAGCTGCTAGAGCTGATTCTGTATTGGAACATGTGAAAAATTCTAAGAGTACAAGCAAGGCCATCTGGAGAGTTATCAATGATATTCTCCCACACAAGAATCGCAAATCTTTCGTTGATGTGAGAATAAAAGGGGAGGACAACACCTTAATCAAGGATCCACAGGTTGTTTCGGAGAAATTTTGGTCCTACTTTTCAAAGGTTCTTACAGGACTTGCTTCTTCTCAACCCAATTTACCACAGGGGAACCTATCTAAGAAAGGAGACATTATAAAGTCATTGTTTTTAACCCCAACTGATGTAACAGAAATCGTTTCTGTCATTCGATCATTGAAGTCAAGCCATTCATAAGGTTTTGATGGGATTTCTTCCATTCTTCTTAAGGATGTCGCTGAAGAGCTTGCAATTCCTATTGTTCACATAGCAAACTTCTCCTTTGAATGTGGAGAATTCCCCGCCCCTCTCAAACATGCTATAGATAGTTAAGCCACTTCTAAAAAAGCAGAAGTCCCTTTGACGTTCAGAACTATAGACCCATTTCCATTCTGTCCACATTTTCTAAGGTTCTGGAAAAGTTGTTCTTCGCAAGATTGTCTTCTTTCTTAGTTTCCAATAATATTATCTTCGAAGGACAATATGGGTTTCAACAAAATCAATCGACGTTGGATGCTATGTTTGACTTCATTTCAAATGTCTCTTCATCATTAGATTATAATAACTATTGCTTTGCGTTATTCCTGGATCTCTGTAAGGCTTTTGATGTGGTTAATCACAAAATCCTTCTTCTGAAACTGGAAACAATGAGCCTAAGAGGTAATGCATTAAAGTGGATTTCGTCTTTCTTGACAAATAGGTATGAAACTGTGGAAGTACCATATGTGGACAGTTCTGGATGTCTTCGTTACCAAAAATCATCTAAATCAGAAGTCAAGGCTGGGGTCCCACAAGGCTCAGTCCTTGGTCCCATCTTATTTTTATTGTTCGTTAATGATATGCCATCTTGTATATGTAAAGGAAATGTGTGCTTATTTGCTGACGACACTTCTTACAGCTTGTCTAACAGATGTCGTGAACAGTTAGAAATTGACACGTTTATTGAAGGCAGCTGCTTGTTGCAATGGCTGATGGATAATCAACTGAATCTCAACGTTGAAAAAACAACATTTTTAGATTTTCAGATAAGGGGGACTCATCAACAAGCACTATTATCATTGGGGACTCAGAGATTGGATCATCTCAGCAAACTGAATTCTTAGGATTAGTTGTTGATAATAATCTCAACTATCGGTACCACTTGGATAAAGTTTGTGGTAGGCTTAGTAGTGGGCTGTTCGTTTTGCGTAGGCTGTCTAAATTTGCAAACAGGGATATAATGTTTTCAGCTTATTATGGATGTTTTTATCCTCATCTTACATATGGTCTTCCAATATGGGGAGCCGAGACCTCAAAAATACAGCATGTATTTCGTTTGCAAAAAAAGGCACTTAGATTGATGTTGGGTATCAGAGGATTGGAGTCATGCAGAGGAAAGTTTCGATCCAATAAACTGTTGACATTTCCGTCGTTGTATTTTTGGAGTGTTTGTCATTTCTAAAGAAAAACTTCCAATACTTTAGCCCTCAATCAAAATCTTCTAACTACAACATCAGGCGCCCTGATATCCTCCCAATTCCAAAACATAGAACAACTTTTTATGAGAAACAAACAAAATGTTCAGCTATCAAGTTATACAATCGCCTGCCATCTCATGTTAGGCTAGAACCAGATTTACAGCAATTTAGAAGGAAGTTAAAAACCTTTCTTATTGATAAAGAATATTATTCGGTTAATTGCTTTTTAAATGATAAGGAGCTAAGATAGTTGGTAGGTGTGTAAGAGCTCTAGTTTAGTTTGTGCTAATGTGCGCATGTGTATATATATATATATTGTATAATTGACCTTTGTCATGCATATCATTGTAAACGACAATAAATATTTTGACTTTGACTTTGATCTCAAAAACCGAATTCACAGAGCGTCAGCGTCACGGAGGCCAAACGCTTGAATTAACGCAAATTACGAATTTTTGTTGAGAAAATAGACAATTAGGATAAGTTAGGTCATGTCAGTAAAACATGCATTTTTCCTGCTGAAAAAATAATTTTGTTACAAAACCAGTTATATATTTGTATTCAACACAAAAAAACACGAGAAATGAAAAAAAAAAATTGTCGAAAAATAAAGATTTTTAAAAAAGTAGGTTTTTTCACTATCAGATAAAAAAGTAGTTTTTCGGTAAAAAACGAGTTTTCCGCGGATGTAACCAAACTCGTCAAGAAATATAAACTCATTTTTCACCACTTTTTCAACATTAAATTTTATTTTCAGAGGTGACAAGAAAGTGCATAATTACCATATGATATACTATTTTACTCCAAAATGTATGGAGATCGTTAACCATAAAAATTGGTCTACCATGTTAACTGCTACCAATGACAGGCCACAGCAATCCCACACTATAGACGGACTGTTAGAACATTGGTGATTACCATATAACCGCAGTGTATATGGTAATCAGACTGAACTTTATCTCGTCACAGACCGAAATCTGATACATATCCTCAGAGGTGAGAAATAAACATAGATTTATTGGTAATATTAATGGTTTATTCTATGCAGTTTCTTGCCACCTGAACAAAATTTGAAAACTTCCTGAAATGGACCTAGAATTGGCTAGGGATTTTCAAGAGTATACTTTTTTTCTGCAGAAATCATGTACCAGTATTTTAACGAAAATTTAATGTCTTTAGTAATTTTGACATATTTCCATTAATTTATTTATATTTTTAAAATCTTTGTATTTTATGTGTGTTTTTCTTTTTCTGAATACGAATTTGAAAACTAATTTGGTCGATAACAATTTATTTCTTGAGGTATAAGGGAAAATCTACTTTAGCCACTATTAGCGGCAATTACAAGATTATTATATACACAAATTATTAACCATAAAACACGAATTCACAGAATTCTCTGCCAGATTTACAGCTGTCACGTAGACCAGGCAACCAAATTTAACGGGAATTACGACGTTTTTTCTGCTAAATTAGACAGTAATTATGCACTTTCTTGCCACCTCTGAAAATATGATATCTTGTTGAAAAAAATCGTGAAACGTGAGTTTATATCTCTCGAGGAGGTTGATTTCATTCGCGGGAAACTCGTTTTTTAATGAAAAATTGCAAAACTAGTTTTTTATCTGATAGTGAAAAAACCAAATGTTTTTAAAATCGTTAGTTTTCAACAAATCTTTTTTTCTTTTCACGTATTTTTTAATGCTGATCACAAATATATAATTGGTTTTGCAGTAAAGTTATTTTTTTCAGTCCTAAAAATGCATTTTTTATTGGCCTAACCTAACTTATCCTAGTTGTCTATTTGCTAAACAAAAATTCATAATTTTTCTTAAATTCAAGTGTTTTGCCTCCTTACGGCCTGTCACTCCATCAGGAATATAGGTAAATTCGGTTTTCATGATTAGTAGTTGTTGTACATAATTATCACATATTAGTCGCTAATCGGGATTTCAAATTTGTATTCAGCGCCAAAAAACACATAAAAATAAAAAAATATGATTAAAATATTATTTAAATTAATGGATATGACAGAAATACTAAAAGTTGTGACATTGGTTTTTAAATATTTTTCGGTAAAATATGTGAGTTCCGCGGAATAAAAAGCATATTTCGTGAAAATAAAGCCAATTCTAGAGCCATTTCAAGTAAAATTTTCCACTTTTGTTTGGTTGCAAGAAACTGAATAAATACCAAATAGACAATAGGATAAGAGGGTTATTTTTGGTTTGTTCAGTAATAAGTGTAGGCTATTTTTAAAGCTGAAAAAAGTATTTTATTGAAATTCCAATTTTATGTCATAATGTGTTCACCATAAAAACATTTAACTTAGAATGGAAAAAAAATTGTTGAAAAATAACTAGTTTTAAAAGTGTTGGTTTTTCTCTATCTGATAAAATCTAAGTTAGTTTTTTTAGTTTTTCCGTAAAAAACAAGATTTCCGTAGTTGAAATCAACCTCCTTAAGAGATATAGCCTAAACTCACATTTTACTATTTTTTTCAACAAGAAAGATATTGTATTTTCAGAGGCTGGCAAGAAAGTGCATTATTACCAAACTTTGTTATAGTAACAGTAAAATGCTACATTTTTAATTGTCTGATAAATGAGCCATCGTCACTGGCAATATTATTACGAATAATTGTAACTGACCGATGACTCATATATTATCCAATTTACATTTTACTACTGTATAACAAATGTCGTACAAGGTTGTAAAATTTATATTAATGGGTAAATGTACAAAAATAATTACATTGTTGTGGTATTACTGTCATTTCAATTAAGGTCCATTAAAAAATTTATATCCATATCTAACATTACAACTTTATAATAATATCTAAAATCTAAAACATAATAACTTATCTAACAATAACTAAATCGGGTGGCTCATATATGTATGAGGCATTAGACATTTTGTTTTCTAGTTACGCCAGTGGCATTTTTAACTTAATTTACAAACGTTGTTACTGGACAATGGTCCAAACCCATCAAGCAAATTTTGAGTGGACCTCCCAGGATTTAAACCCATTACCCTCTGCATATGAAGCAGAAGTGCTAACCACTGAGCTCGCAAGAGGCCTATGCTATAGTAAATATGAAATTGAAATTAAATTAGAGTGATATTTAAAAAAATAGTTACATGCTATGGAATTATTGTCATTTTTAAATAATATACCAACCAACATTGTTACAATGTAAACAGAAGTAATGCCACCTTTACTCCATATGTGGAGTAACTTAATAATATCCCAACCCTTAGACCGTGTGACTCATTAGTTCCTCACTCTCCTGTAAACCGATATGTAAAGTTTACATAGAAACTAATGACCATTCCGTTTAGTTCAACAGGGTCGATGACTCAATAATTAGCCGCGATCTATAGTTATGACAGTCTATGACTTATAAAAGATCCATCGGTATGTGGGTGAGAAAAACCAGGTGGCTTCGTACACTATGTGCGTGTGTGTTTGTAATGTATTTGTGTGGTAGCAGTACCTTTTTATAAGGCAATTTAATCTTCAAATAATTCTTTTAGATTGTAGTATGGTTTACTCAAAAGGTGTTTTTGAGAGTTTTAGACAATTTGTTGTTTTTTAATGTTTTGAGGCAGTTGATTAATAATTTGACTCCTATAAGTGAAGGTGTGGCAACAGTTTTTTAGCCTGTGTTGTTAAAATCATAGTTTAATCCTGCTTTGATATTATGATTGTGGCAATTTTGTCTTTATTTAGGTGGGTTTAGTTTGATTAGGTTTACTGTATAAGTAAGGGTAAGGATGCTATGCTTGATGAAAAGCAGCTTACAGTGCTCCTGGTGGTGAGCTTGGTCTATAATTTGTAGAGCTTTATTTCGCAAAATAAACATTTTTGTAGGGTGGTTTTGCTGGCTCCTCCCCAAGCGATGATTCCATAGTTAAGATGTTGCTATCATGATAAGTTATTTTAACTATGTCTTGATTCGTTATTTTCCTTTTTCTGCAGAGTGCGGAAAGGGCCGGTGAAAGTTTGTTCTCCAAGTTTTCTAGTTGAAGCTGTCAATTTAAATGATTGTCTAAAATGATATCTAAAAATGTTGTAGATTTTGAGGTAGTGATGTTGAGATTGGAAGTAATGGCTGTTTTCATGGAGTTTTCTATTAGGTTTTTGTGCAACAAAGCAGAGTAACGTGCGAGAGGGTAATATTGTTGCAGAACAAAAGGTACGGCTGCAGAAAGAAATAGTCTAATTGAGAAACTATTTATCTGTACTCCAAAATTACAACATTAATTTTGAAATGATATCTGGTTTTTATACATAAACAATCAATTAGAACTGTAATTATAGTGCAACTTAATAACAAACCATGTAATGACTCAGACTGATTCAGAATGACAGATGGCATTTGCAATTTTATGACAAGATGAACTACAGCTTACTGCAGTGAAACAAAAGTCAGTTGCCGGTCACCTTCAATGCATTTGCAAGTTCGCATAAATCCTAACCATACTAAGCCACTATAGAGGTGGGTAAATGTACTGTAGTTCATTTGCAAGACTAGTACATGACCGAATCGTTCACTGTAATGAACTAAGTGAATGAACTAATTCAAAATGACACAATGAACAACGACTTGTGATTTATAGTTTTGTTATGATTTTTGTTTCATAGACGAATGATGAGATTTTATCTCCCTGTCTTTCGTCAGTTCTGATCTACAACATTTGAGACTCTTCACTGTCGATAATGTACTACCTTTTACAATATTTAGCTATGGAATAAGAAAACACAATCAGAAATTATTTCTTTAGAATATTCTTGTACATAACATGTACATTTTAAATAAAGACATATTGAATTTTCAAATGTTGAGATATACTTTTCAGATACCTTACAAGCCAAGTTGCTGAAATAATTGATGAAATGGGAAATGCATCAGCAAAAGCACAAGGACTTCAACATTCCATTGTAACTGCTGACAAACTGAGAAATACCGACCACACGCTTTACCTGATGATAGATCCAGACGACAATAAGTAAGTTGATCTTTACAATTTAAATATTTCTTATAAAGAGTATTATGTACTAAACATTTCCAAGAATCTTTTTTGAAGAATTTTAGCTGAGAAAATCAATTACTCCTTTTTATCCCTTGTTTAAGAATTTTACTTTTTTCATCAGGCTAAACAATTAGGTTTCTATTTATCTTTTAATCCTTTTATGTTTTAAGTTAAAATACCAAGAGACCGAGCTTTGCTCAGTTGAATTTTGCAAATTGAAGAGGTAGCATCCATATCTCCCAGTGGATCGTTTGTTGTTGCTCTTCCTTGTAGGTTATTAATAAAATTTCTATTTGGAGGTCTTCCGCGTTTACCTTTAGCCCCTTTGTGGAACTGCCTCGCGGAGGAGCTCAGTCTACGGCCTCGTCAAGACGCTCTGCAACAGGCCTCTTTGAGGAACTCGGCCTGCGGCCTCACTAAGGCATTCTGCTGTAATCCCATTTCTGAATCTCGGCATGTCGCCTTGTGAGGAAGATCGGTCTACAGCCTCGTCAGAATTCTTAAGCAGTATGACCTTGAATATTGGTTTTTGGGGCAGTGGAGCCCATAAACATAGTCTTTTCTAAAATGTAATTGTATGTTAGTAATTAAGAAGAGAATACCTTTCATTTGATACTCCACTATCTGACCAGACCAAAAAATAAGAAATCCTTGGATCCAAAACAATTTTGTCTGGCCTAGATAATAAGATAATAAAAAGAGGATTTAATGATTAATTATTAAAATAAATATAAATAGGATATAAGCACATTAATTAATAAGGAGTAAACAGAAAAACAGTGATAGTGAAAAATCAATCTGGCAAAGTAGCCTATATAAGTGGTAATTATATACAAACACATGTTAAAAAAAAAATAAAATATTACAGGGTGTCTACTAGTCACGAAAAGTCATGAAAAGTAACAAATTTTTTAAGTTGATCACGGTTCTCACAAAAAGTCATGAAAATTGCTTCTAAAGTCAAGATTTTTTCTAGCGTTCCAAAGTGTTACCAGAGAGAATTCAGTAGGCATTTGGAGTGAATTGGGAAATTTGCTCAAAGCGTTCTGTGGCAAATAATTTCGCCAAAAGTATTTTTGTTTCTCGTTGTTTACATTACGATGTTATTCTAACCATAATCTTAGTTTTTCTCAATACCATAGTATTGAGGTTGAAGAGAACCAGCCAGCTCTTTGCCCACTCAAAATTATCGTACTTCTCTTTCCTCTATTCAGGAAGAGAAAATGGTGTAATGTACTAATCAGGCAATCGTTCGTCATAATTCCTACTCAAAATATCGTATGTTTGCTGTATTAGTACCGTATGTGAAGTTATGCGTTCTTTATGTGTACAATTAGAGTCAAAATAGTGTTGTGAATTGTCAATATTACAAAATGTTTTAATGTTATACATTTATATAACTGTGCAACCTATAATTTTAAAAAAATTCTAGTTACTTTTGAATTTTTCATGGATGAAAGTGATTAATTGTGTGCTTTACAATATTTGAATTCACAAAAGGCATTTTATATTGAAACGTTCTTGGTTGCCATATTCCAATTCTCCATTGCTTTACGGACGGAAATAAGAAAATGCAGCTCGCTATTGGTAGCACCACTGTAGGGATGGGAAATGTAGTTCATCAGACGGAGTTAGTTCACTCCGGAGTTATAATGACTCGGAACTAGTTCCGCGGAGTAGTTCCAACTCCGAACGTCGTTCCAGTTCAACGTAGAGCGAAGCTCAAGTGAGTCGCTCCGAGTGGATGCGCGCGCATCACGTACTTCACTCCTTTGTTTTGATCGTTCCAACAACTCCGGAACTATGTTAGTTCCATGGAGTGGGGAGAGATACGTCGACACTGCAGCTGCTCTGACAGTGGTTGCGCGCGCATCTCGTTCTCATTCCTTTCTGTTGATAGTTCCAAAAAGATAGAAACTAACATATGATTTTTAGGTTATATCCAGCTAACAATTTGAATTGTGTATTTTATTTAATTATTTTACAAAGAAAAAGTATGGATGTCTTATGAATTTTCCAGCAGAAAGTAAAGTATTGTATATTTTATATGCGTATATTTATGACATATAATACTCATTTATTCTAGTTCCGAAATGAACTAGTTCCGCACTAGCACTCGGATTTGGAGCTGTAACTCCTTAACCGGAGTAGTTCCTTTGTTGTCGTTCACTCCGGAGTTACCCATCTCTAAGCACCAGACCGGATATTCGTTGATCAGTGTTTATTTTGTTTATGGTCTGTTATACCATTCGTTGGATCGTAATTGTTCAAAGTGGTGGGCATCTAACTGGCGTTTTTAGTTGTGCTTTAAACTTTGTATTTGTTAACGGAATTTCGTCAACTTTATAATTCTCTTCTGAGTCTTTAAGTTACTAGTTATATTATTACAGTTAGGCCTAGTGTTTGTTTTTATATGTATATCAATTTCGATGTATAAAGAACTTTAGTACGAAGTTGTTGGTTTTTATTATTGTTCAAAATAGGTATACAATTAGTCAAATAAAAGTGACTAGTGTCTGTGCACAATGCCTGGAAAGTGTAAATTTCAGAACTTGTGGCTCGAAGAAGAAAATTGGAAGAAGTGACTTCGGAAAAATGAAAGTGATGTACATTTGGCATTTTGTATGTAGTGCAAAAAATCATTTGATATTTCCCATTTGGACTCAAATAGTATTTAGTTGCACTCTTAGGGAAAAAAACATAGTTCGATAGAAAATAACCTAAAAAGTGGTAAGCAAATGATGCAGGTTCACTGTTTTGATCAAAATAGACCTTCATCTGATAACCTTATGCCTTCATGCTCTATGAATAGGTCTAATATAAAAATAGAAACAGATACTGATACAGGTAATTTATTAACCCTGCAGGGGTCGCGTCGCTGTCCTTTCCACCGGGCCGTAGTATATTTCTCTATAACTACTGAGTGCGTAACAGTCATGCTACCTCCCTTCCCATACCTTCACATAGACTCGTCTGCCTCCGCGCCATGCATCCCCCCACCCCCTTGCAGCTGCCAGTTCACCGCAGTGTCTTGTTTGTGAAACGCCTTGTCTTTTCCACCGTGCGCGACTTCTGACGTAAGGTCGAAACCGGTCATTTCAACTGTGTGCGACCCATGGTGTTTGTTGAAGTTTTGGTCGATCTGTGTTGTGTTTTTATATTTTTATAAAAATATGGTCAGAAAAGAATAGGATAGACTGCTTAATCTTTTGAAAAGTGTTGAAAGAGAAGAAATGCAAGAAGAAGAACGATCGCAAAATCCTGCAGCTGTAAGAATGCAACTCTTTTTGGACGAGCTTATAGCTCCTCCAATTGATCAGTTGGGTTCCGACGATAATGAAGAAGATCATTTATCCACACAGGATGTTATAGAGTCAGAAGAGTCTGGTGAGGAATTAGAAATCCCTTATGTTCCCCCCTTAGGCGTGGAAGTTCCTGAGTATACAGGGAAAGATGGAGTAACAAAATGGAAAGTTCATTGCCCTAATATAAATCTGCGAACTCCTGCTTCCAATTTAGTGCGGCGTTTACCAGGTGTAAGGTAACTTCAAATTATGAAGTTGACTCTTCTATGTCAGCCTGGAAACTGTTTTTTACGAACGAACTTTTAGATAATATTGTTTCTCACACTAACCAACGTATTCGCAAAGTTCGCCCCAGTTACACCCATGAATGAGATGCTTGTGACACAAATAGAGACGAAATTGAGGTGTTTATTGGGTTTCTTTACATGGCAGGTATACTCCGTGCTTCCCATTTGAATCTTTATGATTTATGGCAGACCGATGGTACTGGTGTGGAGTTTTTCCGAAACTGCATGAACTTGCGTAGATTCAAGTTTCTGATAAGAGTACTGAGATTTGATGACGCAGACACAAGGATGCAGAAAAAATTATTTGACAATCTAGCACCCATACGAGATGTGTTTGAGTCATTGGTTGATAAGTGCAAAACAATGTTTGCTGTTTCAGAATACTTGACCGTAGATGAAATGCTTGTGGGATTCAAAGGTAGGTGCAAATTTAGACAATTTATAAAAAATAAGCCAGCTAAATATGGCATTAAAATCCATGCCCTAACCTGTGCAAAATCATTTTACACGTTGAATTTAGAAGTGTACACAGGAAAGCAACCACCAGGTCCATTAGCAGTGAATAACTCCGGTATTGCTGTTGTTTCCAGAATTGTACAACCTATAAGTGGCACTGGAAGAAATATTACCACAGATAATTGGTTACACTTCTATCCCCTTGGCAGATGTTCTCAAGAAAGATCACAACCTTACTTTAGTTGGGACGCTAGGTAAAAACAAAGTAGAAATACCGATTGAAATGAATAACACAAGAGGTCGACCAGAACGTAGTAGCATGTTTGCCTTCAATAACGATAAGACTACTATCCTATTGCCCAAAAAAGAAGGAAAAATTGTTTTGTTGTTATCAACTATGCATCACTCTGATGAAATAGATCCTGAACCTGGAGATAACCTTAAGCCTTATATGTTGACTTTTTATAACTCAACGAAAGGAGGGGTGGATGTGGTTGATGAATAATGTGCCCGCTATTCCGTGAGCAGAACCAGCAATCGATGGCCACTTACTGTCTTTTTCAGCCTGTTTAATACTATAGGCCTGAATAGTTTCATTATTTATAAACACAAAAAAGGGGACTTCGAAAAACTTAGAAGAGATTGTTTAAAAGATTTGGCCTTTGCCCTTTGCCACAATTACATGGTATTACGCCAAGCTGAAGAGAGACTGCCCAGGCAATTGAAGAGGAACATTCGGCACATGTTAGGCATCCAGGAAGAGGTTCGAGAGCCAACTGTCAATGTAGAAGGGCGTTGTGGACTCTGCAACTGGCGGAAAAATCGTAAAACAAAAACTACATGTAACGTCTGTCACAGCCACATCTGCAGGGAGCACACCGTCTTCACATGTTCCCAGTGTGCGGTGGAGGAAAATCTGGAGTCATCTAGCAGTGATTGATTGACTATTTGGTACTTTGCTGTATGCAGTAAGTTTTCTTTATTATTTTTCATTATTCAGTTGAATTTGTTACTACTCTATCATATTTTAGGTGTTCAATTTGTATAATAGATCCAAACTTTTTATAAAAATTGTATGTTACAATTTCCATAGTTAATACTAAAGACTAATTCAAATAGCAAAATTAACTTTGAATCTGCAAGTTAAAGTTAAAAAAATTTTAATTCTTATTAGAATCTTTTCTTTTGTTGTAAGTGAACATGTGACAGTAGTTTTAGTTCATTAAAGTCACGTTTTATATATATTTCATGTGTTTTATTGAACCTTGTGGAATCCACCGTGTGCGACTCATGGCATGATTTTTGCCACGCGACCTCTGTAGGGTTAAAAGCTTCTCCTACAACAAGCTCAAGTCATGAAACAGAATCATAATTTTCTAAAGAACAGGCCTAAAGTTCATTTCCTAAACCAAGGCTTCAAAGTTTTTTATTGTCTAAGAGTAATGAAATGAAATGAAATGAAATGAAAAACGTCTTTATTTTCAGGCGAAGTTAGGACTTATCAGTCCTTTCTTCCACTTAACCTGATATTATACTACACAATTCAATATATAAAAAACTTATCTAAGTAAAACAAAAGAAAACTATATTATAAATAAATTGCCTTTATAATAAATATACTACCCTAATTGAATAGGAATGATGTCAGTAATAATTAATCAATTTATTCATAACTGTAATCTAAAACATAAAAGCAAATAAATCATAGATAAATTTAAAACACGTCTAAATACTTTATATTTTATAATTTCCTAACACACACACACCTACTTCACCACAGAGAATTAATATTCATCTCAGTGATAACATTTACTCTTCCACTCGCTCAATTGCACGCATACACAAACACACACGCATCATCCATGCCACTCCCCACATGAGCACCAACCATAGCCACCGAAACTCACAGCCCACCCGAGCCCCGCAGCAGATGGGACTTCAACTCCACCCTGAACTGAGCACGATCCTCGATGTTTCTTATATAATCAGGAAGAGAGTTCCATAACCTACACGCAGAAACGATAAATGATTTATTGAAAATAGATGACCGGTGAATTGGAATGCAAAGAAGTGAGGCACCCCTTCTTGTTTCCCGGGCACTCAGATTAGAAAGGAAAGTGAAATTATCAAATAAATATTTAGGTGACTTAGTGCGCAAAATTGTGTGAAGAAGTGAAAGAATATGGAACTGGAATAAGTGATGAAGTTTCAAAAGGGATAACTGCTCATAAAAAGGAGTAACATGGTCTCTTCT
The DNA here is from genome assembly GCA_035578905.1 of Stictocephala bisonia. Taxonomy (NCBI): domain Eukaryota; kingdom Metazoa; phylum Arthropoda; class Insecta; order Hemiptera; family Membracidae; genus Stictocephala; species Stictocephala bisonia. The sequence goes on from JAQJVL010002109.1 coordinate 14,804, forward strand.
CCGGAGGTTAAAGATGAATCTTATACAGTAATTTTGCGCACGTTGGAGTTTTTCTAACAGCTCGGCAGTCATATCACAAGTCACTACGTCACAGTAATTAAAGTGGGTAAGTACCAGAGTCTTTACCAGCATCACTTTAACGTTAAGTGGTAAATATAATGCAAAACGTTTCAAACTGTGAATGCCGGCAAACACTCTTCTACAGGTTTGAGTTACTTGCTCAGTCCATCCCAATGTACAAGTCATAGTCAATCCCAGGTTCCTGACCCTTTCACAATAGTCAATGGATTTATTGTTAAGTATAAGTTTAGGGACATTATTTAAGTTAAGTCTAGTCAAAAGTCTGCAGTTCCCAACAAAAATTGATTGAGTCTTGTTTTCATTCAATTGTAAACCATGACAATGGGCCCAGGAACCTATGGCGTCAATATCAGAGTTTATTAAGTTCAAAGTTCTGTCAACATCACTCACAAAGAAATTCAAGTAAATTTGTAGATCGTCAGCATATAAATGATAGTTACAGTAGCGTATCACAGTTGTTATGTCGTTGATGTACAATGAGAAGAGTAGGGGTCCAAGAACGGATCCCTGGGGGACCCCTCGGGTGACAGATCTCCAACACGAATCCTTGTCGTTGGCTCTCACACACTGTTGACGATTAGATAGGTACGATTTTACCCAGTTGACACAGCCAGTGGAAAACCCACCTGTATGAAGTTTATGAAAAAGGAGAGGATGAAAGACACAGTCAAAGGCCTTAGAAAAGTCGAACAGGGTCAGAAGTGTTAACTGTTTTCTATCCATAGCAGAACGAATATCGTCGGTGATTTTTATGAGAGCAGTTGTTGTGCTATGTTGAGACCTAAAACCAGATTGTGAGCTGGACAGAAGATTATTTCTATGAATGAAAGATGAGAGCTGCAAGTAAACGACCCTTTCAAGACACTTAGATAGTGCAGAAAGAATGCTGATTGGTCTATAATCAGATGGTGTTTGAGGAGATGAAATTTTAGGAAGTGGTCTCACAAGAGCAAGTTTCCAAGCATCAGGGAAAACAGATGACGTAAGAGATTTATTAAATATTAGAACAATAATTCCAGAACAATTCCAGTCTGAGGGTAATTTTGAAAGTTTAGCTTTACGAAAAGAAGCATCTCTTAATTTCTGAAGCTGGCGAATATGATTTGTCAGCCAAGGGGCAGGTCTCTTGGTGACTCGTTTAGTGATTAAAGGAGCATGCTTGTCAAAAAGATCAATGATTTGACTATTAAATTAAGAGTATGACCAAGGCTGAATTTTTATGGGGCTGAAGAATTGTTTGTATGATTTTTAATTGTGTATTGAAATTTTAAATCTATATTTACTACAAAAACTGACAATTTTGTTTATCAGTGTTTATATAATATTACAAAGGAGCAATGGTGGTACATAGAAACACCTACAGACTGTTTACAAGGTAAATTAATTCACTATATATTCAGTTTACTGTTCAACTTAGGTTAGGCCTATTTGATTTGTTGATAATGTTAAATTAAGATTTGAACCTACTGCAGACATGTGTCATCATCACATAAATCATTGTGAAAATATAAGTAGGTAATGCTCAATTTGCAGGTTTCCGAAGTCTGAACCTGCTTTTTGTTTTGTTTTCATATTAATAATGAAATATGTCAGCAAATCCATTTTACTCACACAATGCTGGGCTTTTGATAAATAGTGTTAGCCTACTTTAATCTGTTGTATTTAGTAATCTGTTGTACTTTCATATGATGTGTCTAGTGTTATTTTATCTATATTTGGTCTATTGAAGGTTAATAATGGTATCATTAATTTAGTAGAATATGACTGAAAATAATGCCATGTTGTAACGTGAACCGTATTCACCATTATTCGGGTGATGAATTTTCACGTATTAAGGTCATGAAAAGTCATGAATTTTCATTTCTATTTGGGAGTAGACACCATGTATTAAATAATTCCACCACATATGGACAATTAAGTAAACAAAACACACATGATCTTCTAAACAATAAATTGTTAAATAATTCCCACACGGGACGTCTAGGAGCCTCTGGGGCAGAAATCAGAATTTTCCAAGGGTTGACTGGTGCCAATCGATTTCTCGTGGTCTGAAACCCTCGAAAATGTTAAAAAATTTAAAATTCTTGGAGCCAAACAAATTTTGTGCGGATGTGGTCTTGTTTTAATAAGATATATCAGATTAAGGTTGTTGAGTTATTCTAATTAGAATTTTTCAACAAACTAGGTTAAATGTAGTAGTCTGAGAATGTTCAATTTAGTTGCCATACTCAATGCTAAAAAAACCTTTCTTGAGGATTTTAAGTCTGTAAACATAGAATAAAATAAAATCAACTTTATTGTTACAAATATTAATTATTCATTTCTAAGTTACATTTCATACTAACAGAGCTAGTATGAACCGTATGTGTAAACCACACATTTTACAGATAAGGTTCCAATAAGTTTGTTAAACTCCTCAACCTCTATCATAGCAGCCCCACTCAAATTAACAGTTGTTAATCAACTATTAAAAACAGCTCCTTTTCCTATATGATTAAAATGATGATTTTCAGTCCAGTCTCGGCAGCCGAGGCGATAACACTGTGGAGCGAGTGTTGTGAAGTCTGAGCGTTATCTGTATTACTAAGCTTGTACTGACTTGCTTATACAGTGTTCATTTCCCGTATTTCAATTTAATATAATTAATTTTTTCTATTAAAAATGTCGGCAAACTGTGGCGTCTGTGGTGAGGTGTGTGCGGATGAGAAGCTTGCTATTAAGTGCAGTGGCGATTGTGCGAGAGTGTTCCATCTAAAATGCATAAAAGTGGACGGAGTAAAACCCTGGACAGGCAATAAAGACTGGAAATGCGAAGATTGTCAGCAGAAGAAGGAACCCTCTGTGTTGAGCAGCAAGTCGTCGTCATCATCTACAGCCATCACGAAACAATTTATGATCAATGTACTAGATGCATTTAAAAAAGAGGTATTTGATGAGCTAAAACGTCACAATGACAAATTAAATGAATTTAACAAATCCGTTGAGTTCCTGTCGAAGAGCATTGATGACGCCAACGTTCTGATGAATACTATTAGAAAGGAGTTCAAAGAAATGAAGAAGCAAAACGAAGATTTGGTGTTGAACGCAGAGCTTACAGGTGCGGTGGACAAGTTGACTGATAGAGTAAGGGAACTAGAACAGTACTCAAGGAAGTCCAATATCGAAATCAGTGGCATCCCTTCTACGCCTAAAGAGGATACTCTCAAGGAGGTGAAGGACATCGGGAAGGCGATCGGCCAACCAGTGGAGCAGGAACACATACTTGCAGTTCACAGAGTGCCAAGCTACAACACCAAGAGAGACCCACCTTTGATAGTACAGTTTCGAGATCGGCTGGTAGGGGACAAGCGGTTGTCCAACTTCAAGACAAAGAAGACCCTGATGGCGAACGAGGTACATCCTACATTTCCTAAAAATAGGGTATACTTAAATGAGCACCTCTGCCCAGAAAACAAACAGTTTCTTGGCAAGCTTAAGACGAAATGTAGGGAGTTAGATATTAAATATGTTTGGTTCCGAGAGGGAAAATTTTTTGTTAGGAAGTCGGATGGGGAAAAATGTCACAAAATTGTTAAAATTCAAGATCTGAATAAAATATTCTAGGTCTGTGGATGTTATATACATTATACAGTATTGTATTTCTAGTTATCTTTTTTCTCTCTGAAGAGTATATATAATTTGTAAATAGTGCGTAATGTAAGTACAAATATTATAATGGACTCACACGTATGTTGTGATATCTACCATCACCTGGACAGTAAGTTTTTTTGTTTCCCAATCTGACAGAGGTAATATTAGTTTATTATATGTAAATATTAGAAGTATCAGGAAAAACTTTAATTCTTTGCTAGCCGAAATAGATTCAATTATTCATAACCTAGGTTTCATTGTACTGAGTGAAGTTTGGATAAACAGTGAAGAGATTAATTTATACAAAATTCCAGGCTTTGACGTAGCTACTAAATGCAATGACACATATCGAGCTGGAGGTGTCGTATGTTACATTTCTAATAAATTTAAATTTGCAGAGTTAAACATAAATATGTCAACGGCCGATTGTCTATCTCTTGATATATCGTGTGGTTCAACACGCTTCAATTTGACCTGTTTATATAGATTAAATCAATTTACAGAGGCACATTTTGTTCAAGAATTGAATTATATCTTACCGCTTATTAAACTAAATTCAATATTTGTTGGTGATATAAATTTAGATATGCTTAGAAATTCAGTTCATGTTACAAATTACAATAGTTTATTAAATAGCTACGGGTTTTTATCTTTAATAAACGGACCAACAAGAATTACACAATTTAGTTCAACTTGTATAGATCACATTTTTGTAAAATTTAAGGATATTAGTAACTCGAAAAGTGCAATATTTAATTTGGGCATAACCGACCACTGTTTACTAGGCCTTAATATTAGCTTGGCTTGTTATGAATTTATTGAAAGAACTGAGAATACAACAATTGAGTATAACTATAATAATATTAAAGATGAATTGAAAAAAGTAAACTGGAACTGTATTTATCAGAGTAATGATGTTAATTATTGTACTTACTTACTTACTTACTTACTTACTCCCAGGGCCATCTATATCGCAGGTGATATTTAGCCGCACCAACAAAGCCTCTCCAGATTGACCTGTTCTCTGTATTCTCTTCCATGGCTCCAACTCGCTGTATATCTAGCCTAACCTGGTCCCACCATCTTTGTTTTGGCCTCCCACGAGGTCGCCTTCCCTCAGGGTTATTTTTGCAAACTTTCTTTAGTTGGGACTCTTCTCTCCTTCTCAACACATGCCCAGCCCACCTTAGTCTTCTACTTTTGACCTCACTCACAATGTGCGTCGTTATACAGGTCTCTTAATCTCCCTGTTATGTTTCCTTCTCCACTCCCCTTGGTCATATGTGGGCCCATATATCTTTCTCAAGACTTTGTTTTCGAAGACAATTAGTTTTTTTTCTTCTTTCTTATTTAGTATCCACGTTTCAGATCCATAGAGCAAAACTGGGATGACTATTGATTTGTACAACCTAATTTTTGTTTTGTGTGACAATGACTTGGAAGATAGTAATCTATTGCATGCATAAATGCATCTGTTGGCTGAATTTATTCTTTGCTGTATCTCAATTTCTTCTGCGTTTTTATTTGAAATTGTGACTCCGAGGTATTTGAATTCCGGTACTTGTTCGAATTCATGACCATCAACTCGTAGGGGGTCTTGGGTGTAATTTTGGTCTCTTGTAAAGTGCATGAATTTGGTTTTTGGATCGTTTGTCTTCAGCCCTAGTTTTTCTGCTTCTGTTATGAAGACCTTGGTCAGCGTAGTTAGATCCTCTAGCTTTTCTGCCATTATAGCTACGTCATCTGCAAATGCTAGAATGTTCAGTTTTCCTCCGACTTTAACACCCAGGTTCATTTCTTTTGTCTTCTGAAGGGCCTCCTCTAGAGCCATGTTGAATAATATTGGGGAAAGGCCATCCCCCTGTCTGACTCCTGAGTTTACTTTGAAGGTTTCGCTGTTTTGTCCATTTATTCTCACGGAGCATCTTGACTCGGTAACACTCATTTTAGACAGGTTTATCAGTTTTCTGGGGACCCCAAATTTTTCTAACTGTACCCATAATCTTTCTCTGTCAATGCTGTCGTAAGCTTTTTGGAAGTCAATGAAGATGGCATAAAATTCTTTGTTATATTCCCAGTACTTGGCTACAATTTCTTTCAGTAAAAATATCTGGTCTGTAGTGGACCTACCTTTGATGAAGCCTGCCTGGTGTTCTTCAATTATTTCGTTTGAGTAGCATTCAAGTCGATTTAGAATAATTTTAGTCAGGACTTTATAGGGGATACTTAGCAATGAGATGCCTCTATAGTTTCCACACTCTTCTTTTTCTCCCTTTTTATGTATGGGTACAACTACTGCCTCTTGCCACTCAGTTGGCATTTCTTCCTTTTCCCATATTTTAAGTATTAACTTCCACAGTTTCTCAATTACTACATTTCCTCCTTTTTTTAATAATTCTGCTGTAATTTCATCTTTTCCTGGAGCCTTGTTATTTTTCAGTGTCTTTACTGCGTTTTCCACTTCTTGTTTGGTTGGTGGTTCCAGGTTTGGTTGTACATGGTAATAGCTACATTCATTGTCTTGTTTTGTTGTTTCATCTCCTCTGTTGACATTAAGTAGATCACTGAAATATTCTTTCCACCTTTCAAGGACTTTTTGGCTTTCCGTAATTAATGTGTCATCTTTACTCTTAACTCCGTAAGAGCGGGGGGTGAATCCTTTTTTGAAAAATCTTACTTTTCTAAAGAAGTCTCTTGAGTTGTTTGTTGTGTTATCTTCTTCGGCTTTATCCAGCAAGCTATTTATATATAGTCGTTTTTTCCTCTTCAATAACCTATTGGTATCCCTATTTGACTTGTTGTAACTCTCTCTGTGTTCTATGCTGTTACTATTCATCCAGGTCTTTTTCCTAACAATTCTTTCTTCAACCATTTGCTCACATTCATGGTCAAACCATGGCTTTTTGTTCTTTTTCTTCTTCTTTCTGCCACATATTTCTTCTGCCGAGTCTAAAACTGCTTCCTTGAAGTTGTTCCAGTTATTGTTTATATTATCATTTTCGTCCACCTCTTCTAGAAGTTTGAATCTGTTTTCAAGTTTAAGTTTAAAATTTTCAACTATACTGTGGCATTTGAGCCTCTCGGTGTCTATAAGTCTTTCTTGTCTTTCCTCTTTTCGTCTCTGAGTAGCTATTCTTTGTGTCATCTTCACTACAACTAATGAGTGGTCAGTTCCACATTCTGCCCCCCTAACACTCTTAACGTTCGTTATGCTGCTTTTATGTCTTTGGTCAACTAGCACATGATCAATTTGGTTTTTGGTAACTCCATTTGGTGATGTCCAAGTGTACTTATGTATGTCCTTTCTTGGAAACATCGTGCTTGATATTTTGTAGTTATTTGCCAGGGCGAAGCTTGCTAATCTTGTTCCATTATCATTGGAGTTTTGGTGAAGGCTTTCTTTTCCAATCGCTGGGCTCCAGATCTCCTCTCTCCCTATCTTAGCATTTGCATCTCCTAATATAACTTTGGTATCAAAATTTGGTAACTTCCCCACTAACTCGTCTAGTAGATCATAGAAATCATCTTTTTCGTCTTCATCTGCTTCTTCCGTTGGAGCATAGATACTAACTAAAGATAAGTTATTAAATTTTCCTCTTATTCTAATATTGCACATTCTATTGCTTACTGGTTCAAAATGTATCACCGCTTCAGCTAATTTTTTCTTTATTGCAAAACCTACTCCTCCATAAAACCTATTTTCTTCACAGCCACTATAGTAGATCAGGTACTTCTTTGTGTTTATCCTCCCTGCCAAGGGCCATCGGGTCTCCTGGTATTCCTGTTAATTATTGTTATTTAAGTTTTTGTAGTATTTTAAATAATGTTATAAATAAATAGTTTTTTAATTAGCATAATACGTGTTGGCACATACACAGCACAAGCAAACGTCACACAACACAAATTCACCACAATACAAGCACAAAATGCACAAATATACTACAATACAAGCACGAAATGCACCAATATTATGATGATCGATTTCGGTGAACCACGCTCACCTTCCTCAGACCAGAGGGATTCACAAAGAATTCTATTTGTGATTTGATAAATAAAACTAGATTTAATTTAAGAAAATTTTACTTTCTTAGAAATTTTTGTGATGTAAATTTACTGCGAACTCTGTACTATGGTCTGATTCATTCAAGGATACAATACGGCATTATTTGTTGGGGGGGAACTTGTAAAACAACAATAAATACTATTAGAACAATTCAAAATAAATTTATTCGAATAATCCTGAAAGCAAATGCAAGAGACTCTTCTTTACCTTTATTCTATTTATTAAAAATTTTACCCATCCAACATTTATTCATCTATAAAACATTAAAATTATTCTATATACGAAGTGGCAATAGAGCCTCAACCAGAATTCATCACGATATGAGAAGTAACAAGAATAGATTATTTATCAAACGCAAAGTAAACAAAATGTTCTTCAAACAATCTTTTAATTACTTAGGCCCAAATTATTTCAATAAATTACCATTATACATTAAAGAAAGCAACAACAATAAGGAATTCTACCACAAGCTAAAGAACTGGTTATACACTATACATGACACAAGTTGTCTGAGTCAGGCCTTAACTTAGAGTAAATTATAGAAAATATTAGTTTACGAACTGTAAATTATTAATTTTAGTTTAATTTTCTAGTACTGTTATTATAGTAGTAGTTTGAATTTAATGGACGCTACAGAATGCCTTTCTAATTATATACAAGACTGTAATACTTAGAAGAGACTGGACTGAATTATTTGTTAATTTATTTTATTATTATTATTTTTGGTCACTAACCACATTACTGGAAACAGTGGTTAGTATTATTCACCCAAGTTTTGTGTACATTTAATTGTCAAGCTGTTGTGAATAAAGATCATTATTCATTATTCATTAAAATGTTCTGGAACTGTCCCCAACTTAAATCTGGATCAAAAGAAGATTGAAGTAGCTATTGTCCAATTTCTATTTTCAGTAATATCTCGAAGATTTTTGAAAAAGTAATAAAACTATGTGTCATCCCAAAAATTTGGCTTTTGTAAAGCATTCATACACTGAATTCACCATATCTACTTTTGTTAATAAGATATCTAGCTAGGACCCTGGATCAATCGTGGAACACCGCTGGTATGTTTCACTCAATGGGATCTTTGCAGGGCGTTTGATTGTGTGGAGTATAATCTTTTAACTGGTAGGAATTTGGCATGAGGGGCAGCTGCCTTAGTCTAGTCAAGTCCTTCTTTGAGTCACGAAAACGAGAACTATAACATCTGTAAGTCATTACACTAGAAAAACACCACCTCTGTTTGTAGTATATATAAACACTTTGCCTAAAAGAATTTCTCATCAACTTATGTTATGTGCAGGTATGGCATATCAATTATTGTGAAGGATGAAACACTCCTTGGTCTTAATTATTCAATATAGCACACTCAATTTCCATGCACGCTAACTGCCACAGGCATTTTCACTATGTTCGCCGTATTGCCAAACTAAACCACAGTTTTCGTTTATATAATGTCAGTGTAAGGACAATGTATATGTTAAAATATTACATTATATATAAAAACAAAAAAAGGGGTGGGAGTAATTTTAGTACCGATTGGATCAGCAAGAATTTTTGTCAACGTATTAGGCTATGTAAAAATTCTTGCCGACCTAATCAGGTCACTTGCTGATTTCATTACCTGTGTGGAATTTTCTTCATACGGTTGGTAGTACAGCTCGTACACTGACTAAAATTATGCACTCAGCTGTTGTTCCGTCCACCAGCGTTTGTTGCTGTCCTAGTCCCCGCGTAGATCTAGTTTCGCGCGCTTTACAGCTCATGTTTTTCTAGCAATGTGTCATCAGTCTGCTGCGTTCATTGTGCGTAGCTTGTTGTAGTAATGCTGTTTCTATTTTTGTGAACAATGAGTGACCGTAAGATGAATAATGATGACATAAATAAAAATGCTCAAAGGCAAAAAAAACTTATATTTCATAAAGAACTTCAAAGAAAAAATAATTTCTTCACTGCTTTGATTTAAAGAAGAAGTAATTGAGCCAGTAAAATGATTGACTTGACAGAGACTACCACATTTATTGGTGAAGGCAAAAACCGAAAAAGAGCAAGAAAGAACTGCAAAGCTGGTTACAAGAACAACAAGGCTGGCCAGCTGCAAAAAATTTAAAAAAGTGACAACACTATGTGAACAATGTGAAGAAAAGCCATTTTTATGTAAATATTGTTTTAAAAACATCCACAAATAAAACAGACAAGAAAAATCTGTAGAATGTATGAACAGCATTTCAAAATAATTAATTAGTAACCCAAGACTGTAAAATGTATAACATTTTACATAATTGTTAGGCTTTGCTGATAAACACTCTAACAAACCCATCAATTTTTATTTTACCCTAAAAAGTATATAACTAATTATTCTAAACATCTAAAATAATAATATACTATTTATTTACTGTTTATTTTGCAATAAACATAATTTGGCATCTTTTTTGTTTAAGATATTCATAAATAATTACGCCGACCTTATTGGAACGGTCATATTAGTCGCCATAGCAATGCAAATATATGTACCCTAGCTCTTTGTTAAATGGCTGTAAAAATATATTCTCCTGGTAGCCAATTTCTTCTTTGTTGACATAATGCAAATTATTGCCACTAGAGTGCGATATAAAGCTGCATAAAGCTTTTTTCAAACCATTGCAAATCATGAATTGCCAACCCAATTGGGTCGGCGGTGATCGTGAACCCGACAACCACTGCCGGCACTTAATCGTAAACCCGACAACCCGATCTGGTCAGCATGGCAGTTAACGTGTTAAAATGCTGGTTTTAATGGATTAATGCTCAATTATTTTTATTTTATTTTTATTTATTCATAAGACGCCGATCGTCAAGATATGGGCGAATATGGTTTTCGAATGAGTGTGATGAGTGTAGATGAGCGAATGTAGTCATTGTTACAACCTAAGGCCGACTATTCCTTAGAAAGTGTCATTAATTAATAGCCCAATGACAAATGAACAGCCGGTGATTATCAGCTGATCCCTCTCAAAATGTATTGACTCTGATTGGGATCGAACTGAGAACCTTTAGCACATGAAGCTGGGATTGAACCGACTACGCTACCGACCAATTAAAAAAACATTGTCTGCGTCGGACCAGACGGGGGAAGTTATACTTTGGCCGTTCGCACACACCCACAGATAGGCAGGATATATGAAATATAAGACATTTTTCTCTTGTTATTCAATATATTTCTCTTCAATATAGTAGCTTCATCATTATACTATACACCTATATATTATCAGTAATTTCTTCTATAAACATTCTTTCATCTTGGTTATTTTCTGGTTCCTCATTAGAAATCGTACTGTATTCCAAGAAAGACACAATCGGTTTATGATAACTAAAGTTCATAAAAGAAAACGTCGTCTGCTATATGGTGATAAAACAGTGGGCAATTTAAACCAGTTTTATTTAAAGTGTTTTAATAGTTAACAATGTTTTATTTGATTATAAACTGACTAAACCAGTGCAACCTAGTATTTAAATCCTGTTACTGCATTAGACTTTTGTTTTCTTAAGGTATTTGAAATAATATTACGAAAACAGATTTACTTACATTTTGTTTCATCAGAAGCACATGTTTTATTGAAGAGCAGTGATATGAGTTTCAAAACATTTTAACCACATTAAAAGAAGCAAGTTATATAGATTAATTTGGAACTCATTACATTATTTATTCATTTAAAAAAAACCCTATTTTAAAAGTATATTAAATTTATTTTCGTTGAAATGTTGACAGGAAGTATAAAAGACTAAAGGAAACTAAAGTACTTCACTATCTTCCTGTCACTAGGATCACTACAGGTTGTCACTGGCACTACAATCAGCTGTGTAGTCTGACAGATATCAGCTGTTTAAATGCAAACAAATAATTATTGTGTTGTGATGAACCTTTTGCTGTCTGAACTGATTGGCTGATGTTTTATAATAAATATTATACAAAAGTTTCTCATAGAACAGAATATTTTACTATTGATTTTAAATTGTTAATATGTCTTTGAGAAAAAACAGTCCTTTAATTAAAACTATTAGGCAGTAGACAAATTAATATGATCTGGAACTACTTAAAAAGATAATTGTTTTTCCCTTTCAAAAGGAAAGTGTATCATATTATAATATATATTTTTCAGCAAAAATATATTTATATTATTTTAATATTTACTCCATATTGTAAAATAGAAAATAAATTGGTTCATGCTACACACAATATAGACAAATATTACATTGAGTTTTATTTTAAGGCTATTTGACATAATATAACTTTTATTTTTAAAACAATGGGTGGCTGTGAAATATTTAATGCAAGTCCATCCAGTAAAAAATATACCAATACAATAATTACAAGAAGAAAAGCTCTAAAAGAAAATGCCAACAATTTAGGCTCACCAAAGTATAATTTAAAAAATGTTTCCCCAAAAGTGCAAACTAAATCAATCTCTTTACAGAAAAACAATAAAAAGTGCACTGTAGATGTTGATATACAGGTGGGCTGCTCTTATTTAAAGGAAAATGAATTTCAAACAGAAATTAATCTAAAGGATTTAGTGATTTGTAATGAACTGCTGGGAACGAATTGGTTGAGTGATGATACGATTAACAAACACATTGGCCTGCTGAATGACTTGGTAATAAAAAATGAACCAGTTCATGTGATGAACCCCCTTATTGTACAAGCTATTAAACAAGCTACTGATCTTAGGGAATATCTTGAACCATTGAGTGTAAATAGATGGAATCTTCTGTTAATGCCAATAAATGATAGTAAACAAATGTTAGCTGAAGGAGGTACACATTGGAGTCTATTGGTTTACAATAACCTAAATAAAACTTTTTTTCATTATGATTCGATTGAAGGTAAAAACCGTGACAATGCTGGCACTGTAGCAGCCAAAATCTTACAGTATATATCGGGGAATAGTGAAAATCTCTCTTTCACAGAAGTCAAGGGTCCCCAACAAAATAACTCGTACGACTGTGGGGTTTACATGCTTTTGGCTATTGAAATGGCAGTATCTAATTTTTTTGCAAAAAAAGATATGGACTTGGGATTTTTGAAACAGATAACAATAACAAAAAAGGAAATTATACAGAAAAGATCCACTCTGGCTTACATACTAAATAATGGATACGGAATTGATAAAGAGGTGTTTTCACTATTGATTGCTTCTGCAGAAATTGGTATGCAAAATAATAAGGTGGAAATAAATAAGACTCCACAGACAAATGAATGGACCAAAGTGAAAGGGGGGAAGTTGATCACACAAGAAAACCCAAGGGATGCAGTGGTAGAATGTACAAACAGATTCTCTTGTCGTATGGAGAAAAATGAAGATATTGAGGTTGAAATGCAAGAAGAGAGTAAAAACCAAAAGAATGCAACGTCTAAGAAAAATCCAAAGTCAGCTAGGCCGGTAAAGGAAACAAAGCTGGATAAAGCTGCAAGAGACTCAGGAGCCAAAGTGACCATCTTTGGCGACAGCCATGCAAGAAACTGTGCACCAATCCTCCAAAAAATATTTAATACCAAAGAAGCTTACGTTACTGGTAATGTTTACTCTGGAGCACCACTTTCATATGTTTATGAAAAAATTGAAAAGGTCGTCTTAAATGAAAATTACATGAAAAATGACGTAGTTGTGATAGTGGGTGGAACAAATAGTATTACTGAAGAAGAAGAAGAATATAGGTATTTTCATGAATAATTTAATGAATGAAAGTTGGGTAGATGTTTATCAAGCCCCAGTAAATCTGAAGTATAGTGTATTTATAGATTTGTTTTCTTATAATTTCAATCTTTGTTTTCCTAGAGTTATTACTTCAGTTCGGGAAGGTGATGCTAATCAGTGGATAACAGAAGAAATGAGGTTTAGGAAAAATGAAATCCATGAGTTAGAAATTATATATAGACAGAGTAAAGATGAAGATTTAAAAACAATTATAAAACAATTAAAGAAGGATCTAACATTTTGTATGGATAGGGACAAAAAAAGATTTTTTGATGATAAAATTAAAAAATCAGGAAACTGCTCAAAAGTTACATGGAGTCTAATAAAGATGCAAGTCAAAAAGCCTTCAAACCCAAAGTTAAATATAAGTATTGACTACAATGGGAAGGAGACAAGTGATCCTATACAAGTAAGCAAGATATTTAATGACCTTTTTTGTATCAATAGTTGACCAATCTGTAATACCCAAAATCGGGGAAAATAAAGAAAGTAAAGAGGATCACCTTATTACCAATAGGAATGATAGGTTTAGATTTAGCTCAATAACAGAAGAAGACTTAGAAAAAACTGTAAATTCATTCAAAAATAAACTCTCTACAGGACATGATGATATACCGATAAATTTAGTAAAAAAGGTTCTGCCATCAATAATTAAACCACTTACACACTTGATAAACTCGTCTCTAATTTCTGGATACTTTCCTGATGACCTAAAGGTAGCTAAGGTCATACCCATATTTAAAAAGGGGGAGGTAAATGATCCTTCATGTTACCGTCCCGTTTCATTACTCCCAATTTTTTCAAAAATATATGAAAGGAGTGTGTATATCCAATTGGTAAGTTACTTACACAAAAACAAATTATTTGACAGAGAACAACATGGGTTTCAATCAGGCAAATCTACAATTACAGCTGGAATTGACTTTATCAATTCCATTATTGACTCAATTGATAAAGGAGAGAAAGTTATAGGTATTTTTTTAGATCTAAGTAGAGCCTTTGATACTGTTTCTCATAGGAAGTTGTTAAAAGCGTTGTTGTCCTTAGGTATTACTGGTAAAGAACTAAATTGGTTTGAATCCTACTTAGAAAATCGCCAGCAATATGTTGAAATCGAATATACTGAGTCATATCCTAATGATAAATACATATATATACATAAGACTAACTCTCAAAAATTGACAATACCATATGGAGTACCACAGGGCTCTATTTTGGGTCCACTATTATTTCTTTGCTACCTTAAGGATCTTCCAAGATTGATCCCCAGGGACACTAATATTTGCCTGTATGCCGATGACTCAAACGTCACAGTTTCTGGGAAATCAAAGGAGAGTGTTGAAGTATCATCTTTTATTTGCCTCTCTAAAATTAAAGAATTTTTTGATAGTAAAAATCTTAGGATAAATTCAAATAAAACTAATTTTATTTCCTTTTCTACTAAACAAAATAAAGAAAATATACAACCGATTATTCTTTTAGATAATTCAATATTAGAAAAAGTAGAGCATACAAAATTTTTAGGTCTCAACATTGATAAAAACCTTAGCTGGGACAAACACATCAACCACATAATTAACAAGATGTCATCAGGTTTGTACGCTTTAAGAAAAATGTCTAAAATTTGTAATTTAGAAACTTTAAAAAATATATATTATGCCATGGTTCACTCTCACATGGCTTATGGTATAAGTGTTTACGGTTCTACAACTAAAAAGAAACTTGGATAGGGTATTACTTCAACAAAAAAGAGCACTTAAAATTATGTATAATTTAAAAAGAGACCAATCAGTAAAACACATATTTGTAGAATTAGCCATACCAACTGTTTTTGGGTTATACATTTTAGAAACGGCGACCTATACAAAAACATTTGCAAATCCCTCTCAAGTACCTAGAAGACACAATTATAATATTCGTGCAAACAGGCAGGTAGAACAACATAAATTAGAATTCTTTACTAAGAAAACTACATTTATAGGAAGTAAACTGATTCATCACCTTCCAAGGGAACTTTTGCAAGAAGAAAATCCGATTAAATTTAAAAAAAAACTTAAAGAATTTATAGTTAAATTGGCCCCTTACTCTATGGAAGAATTCTGGGAAAGTTCTTACTGTTAATAATTCATTATATTCATTCATTATATGTCCATAACATTTCATTTTAATTTTATTTTCAGAATTGAATTATTTTGTTAAATATACCATTGAAGTGTATTCATATATCTGAATTTACTTTTTTACATAATTAACAATGCTAAACATAAAATCTGAAATTATAAGGTTACCATAGTGTAGGGATTACTTTAATTTTAAGACTCTATTCATTGTATGTAATGTGCATGTATTGAATAAAGGATGTTTTGAATTTGAATTTGAAAGTAACTAACAAATATTCTAGATTCAAACTTCTCAAGATATCTACTAAATACAGCATCGATGGTCGTTCCGTATCTGGTCGTACTTTGGTTCTTATCATTCGACATTACCAAGTCTAGCTTGTCTTTTAGGAAATGTATGGCCCTGTTTTTTATCGGAAAAATTGATGTTGAAATCGCTGCTCATTATCATTGGGATTTTATGAAAATTTTCACCGAGCAGTGCGGAACCTTCTGCAGTATAAATTAATAAGTTTTGATGAATAAACTTTATGATTTGGTTCACAGTTTTATCAGGGGAGATGTATATTGCCACAACTACGAATTCTTGACCACTTTGTGGAACGCATTTACTGATACAAATTTCTCCAATAGCACGACTGTGCTGCAACAAGAGATTCTGATGCCCTTGAATGAACATCCATGTGAGAAGTGACTATATTAGTACGGTCACATCACATTACTCACTATTAGTTTCTTTGTGTACTAAATTATAGACTTATCACACACAACATTCACTACGGCGAAGTTAATAATTCCAGTTTTTTAATATTAATAAAATTCAACCTGGTATGTTCACAATACAGAAAGCAAGATCAAAATGGATAAGAACAGCTGAGCGCAACAAATGTCCATCACGAGTTTCTTCTTTCTGGCCACGTGAGAACTGCAGTCAAGGAGTACCTGACAAAAGGACGTAAGGCGTGGCCTACTATGCGGGCCGGTTCACGGCTTCTAGTATGCTAGGTCCCATGTACGCTAAGCCACACCCAACATATCACGCAAAACGCGTGACACAGTTTCTCAACCAACACCCCATCTCAAAAGTATACAACGGGCGCAAAGAAGTATAACTTCAAAAAAAAATTATTTAATTCAGAAAAATTAGTTTATACATGATAACTGTCTCAAAATACTGATTTAAATTTAACTGATTCAATTGACTGTATGTAGCTCAGAAGTGTGGGATTAGACAACAATTAATTGGTAAAATAACCTCTCAAACATATACAATACTAGTTAGTTTTCAAGTAGGCTACATATTTCAGAATAGAAATAAAAAAGAAATTAGCCTCTTTGAAAATGAATGTATATAAAATAATAATGTTATAATGAATAATAAGAACTGCCTACTTTGGTATGTAGGTTTCTAGAATAAGATTTGAGTAAATTAGACAGTGAAGGCTAAGTTCTTTTATTCTCGTCATTTGATGTTATTAATTATTTTGACTCTTTCTCATGGCCAAGAATTGCATGAAATATTGAATATGAACAGAAGTGGTTTTTCATTAAAAATATTTGATATTTTTTTGAAACATTTATACATTTCTTATTGTTGTAAGGTGTCCAATTTTCTACTTATTTTTCACAAACATTCAATATCTCCAAACTGTTTACAATATCACCCAAAGTGTGATATTTGTGGATGAGGTTTTGGGGGAAGGATGATTTTTTTTGTATCTTGTTTTAAATGTTCTGCCCGTCTGTCAAATGTAAGTACTATTACAGCCATTGCAATTTATTTTGTATATACTCCAATGCCACCTTTTTTTTAATATTACGGTTTCGTAATTTAAAAATATTAAGGATATTGTTGAATGTTCTGAAAGGCGGTTTGATATTGTATTTACTGAGTTCATTTTTAGGTTTTTATCATATTCAACATAAACAAATTTTGTGGTATCAGTAATTTTCGCTACTATTTTCTTCAAGTTCTTGGCTATTCAATTATCTGTCATGGTATTTTTAAAGCTATAAGCCGTAGCAATATGTTTAATTGGATTTACACCATTGTCATTTAGTTTATATGGTTAATGGTTTATTCAATAGGCTATCATGGAGTTTTACAGCTAGTTTTTGGCTGTATTTGTGTAAGGAAGTTAAATGTATAGTTTGGTAAGATGTGGATCTCTTGTATATATTATACTCAAAGGTGTTATTATTTTTCTTCAGGTTAGGTTAACACTTTGCTGCGGGCCAGTCGAATTTGACTGGCCGCCCCGCCCGCTCCAGTAGCGGACCAGTCGAATTTGAGGGATGGAACCATTAGTTTGTTTCATCAACACTTACTAGTTACCAAATGTAGATTCATTTATTCCATTTGAACTACGTAAATAACTTGCATAATCATTCTGAGTCGTGTTAAACTTTGACCATAGTTAAAGCAGGTGTTTCGCCTGAGTTAAATTTTTTTAATTTCAGCCACAATTTTTTTCTGTCTGACCGTACCGCAGAGAACGTGTAAAAGAGCACTAGGCCAGGAATTAGTATATTAGGAGATACATCAGCAAACTTACCTTAGAAGACAAGTCCACTAACACCACATTAGTAGTAAACAAATACAAAAGAATCACATTATAATAAATTTTCTGTGCCACTGGCACTTTCTTCAGGTGAGTAGAGAGAGAGAGAGTGTGACTTAGCTTTCACTCATTTTTTCTTTAGGATTAGATCTAAGAAAATTAGTGTTTTCTAGTTCTAGAGTAAACTTTATTTGATTAGAAATAGTATTTAGGTATTGGTGGAGCTTTTCTAGTTTGAACGTTCCCAGAATAAAATAGTATCATCTTTAAAAAGCTATATGTTAAAAAATATTTAAAATAGTAGGCCTTATATATATAATTTTGTCTTTCATTTTATTTTCATCAGAAAAAATAAATTTGTTTTCGATATAATTTAAGCATAAATCAGGTAAGACACCACTCAGTGGTGAACCAATGGTCACTAGTGGTTTTCTATCATTATTACACACACACAAGTATTTTTCTCACTTAATAATTGGCTACAAAAGGTGATTGTTACTGATAATTGCAATACTGTTTTTGTGAATTAAAATCTGTTGTTTAGTATTTCAGATTGAATTTATATTATATTTTTTTTTTTGTGTAAAATTGATGAATATTCTTTTGTTCTGAAGCCAATTACATAAATTCTCCTAAATAAGAAATCATATATGAAGAGAAGTGTAATTGAAATGACAACCTACTTTTTTAAATGTTTAAAATTCAACTGCAATTTAAAACCAACTGAGAATCCAACTTTAAACTGTATGATTATGAATAATAAAACTGTATTCTTACTATCTAAAACAAGCAACGTCCGGACGAAACCAAGCATTTTTAGTTTTTAAATTTTTTTAGGGTTTCTCACTACGAGAAATCGACTGGTACTGGTCTCAACCCGGAAAAATTCTGATTTCTGCCCCAGAGGATCCTAGATGTCCCGTGCGGGAATTATTTAACAACTTATTGTTTAAAAGATCATGTGTGTTTTGTTTACTTACTTGTCCATATGTGGTGGGATTATTTAATATTTTATTACTTTTTTGAACATATGTATGTGAATAGTTGCCAACTAATATACTTTGTCAGATTGATTTTTTACCATCACTGTTTTTCTTTTTTACTCCTTATTAATTAATGTTTTTTTACATCCTATTTGATTTATTTTCATAAGTTTCATTTCTCTTTTTATTATCTAAAACAAAGCAGCCACTGGACAAAATTGTTTTGGCTCCAAAGAATTTCAATTTTTTGGGGGGTTTTTGACCACGAGAAATAATTGGCACCGGTCTCAACCCTGGGAAAATTCTAATTTCTGCCCCAGAGGCTCCTAGACGTCCAGAGTTATCACTTCTAGCAGAATAAGCAATATTCTATTCTTAATTACTAATATACTATCAGATTTTAGACAAGACTATGTATATGGGTTCCACTGTCCCAGAAACCAAAATTAATTGTAATAACATACATTAAGAATTCTCGCAAGGTAACATGCCAAGATCCACAAATGAGACTGTAGCAGAGTGTCTTGGTAAGGCTGCAGGCCGAACTTTCCCACAGGAGGCCTAATGCCGAGTTCCACAAAGAGGCTACAGGTAAGAAGACCTCCGAAACGACATTTATTAAAAGCCTACAAAGAATAGCAACAACAAACTTATCTTCAGGATCCTCTGGGAGATATGGATGCTACCTCTTCAGTTTGCAAAATTCAACTGAGCGAAGCTCGGTCTCCCGAACTTCTATTTTATTAACTAGTCTTAAAAAATATCAGGTATTATAATTATATGGTTTTTCCTCACATGTCCAATTAGATTATAAAATTATGTTATATTATTCATCGCCCACTTGTTTTTATTTTTCCAGTGGAAAAGGAAGTGTTATTGGAATGTTAAAAATTGGCGTCAAAAACTTGTTCTTGTTTGATGAGACAGGCATGGTACATGAAATGAAAAGTATGTGCATTCTTGATTTTTATGTCCACGAATCTAAACAAAGGACTGGATTTGGGAAAAAATTGTATGACTACATGCTATCTGTAAGTATATTGGTTTTATACAGTCTGTTGTATTATTTTGTGTTATACCATTTGATTTTATTTTGTGCCTGTAACATTCACAAATTATGAAGTTCTATGACTCTAACCACCTAATGTATTTATTTCATCTATTTTTTTCTTTTCATTTAACCTTTTGGGAAAGTATTTTTTTTGCCTATGGTGTACCTTAACTCTAGCAACAAAAAATTAATAAAATGAAAGGTTTTAGATAATATATTAGTAATTTTTCTAGAAAATATATTTCATTGTTTATTTTCATTAAATTTTGAATGTTAAAAGATTGCCACGTTCTTTGTTTAGGGTGTCTTTTTGTGAGTTGACATAATTTCAAGGTTGAAAGTTTGGTAAATTTCTACAAATCTGATCAATTTGGTTTGTCCATTCAGGTGTGAAGAATTTACCCATTTTTTTGTAAATTTTCTTTCTTTGCCCAATTTGCCATGAAGTCACCCATTAAAATGTTACTATTGTTTTCAGTTATTTTGATTTTAATTTTAGGACTCAAATATCCGATCTTGAAGCTTGGCCTCTTATTATATTATATATTTACTAAAGTGACAATTGTTTAATAATGCTTATAAATAAGCTTTGTGTTTCATAAAAACATATTTTTGACCCTTTGAAGAAAGTTTTAATTATTTAAGTAGTGTCCTAAAACGTTTTTGAGGTGAATAATGACTTTAATTCACAAATAATAGTTTAATACAGTTCCTTACATAGCATATTACATGCCTTAATGATTGCAATACTATTATGTTTATTAACTTTTGCGTCCCAGTATTGTTATTGTTAAATTGTTTTTTTTATTCATAGCTTAATGTGGTCTTTAAGTATATTTGTATTTACTTACCATGAGTTGCTTGTAGGCTAGGCTTTGATTTTGGATAAAAGCTTTTGTATGAAATAATTATTTAACAACTAAACGAGTAAAATTAATTGCTGACCAAGGTCTTCATAACAGAAGCAGAAAAAATAGGGCTGAAGACAAACGATCCAAAAACCAAATTCATGCACTTTACAAGAGACCAAAATTACACCCAAGACCCCCTACGAGTTGATGGTCATGAATTCGAACAAGTACGGAATTCAAATGCCTCGGAGTCACAATTTCAAATAAAAAACGCAGAAGAAATTGAGATACAGCAAAGAATAAATTCAGCCAACAGATGCATTTATGCATGCAATAGATTACTATCTTCCAAGTCATTGTCACACAAAACAAAAATTAGGTTGTACAAATCAATAGTCATCCCAGTTTTGCTCTATGGATCTGAAACGTGGATACTAAATAAGAAAGAGGAAAAAAAACTATTTGTCTTCGAAAACAAAGTCTTGAGAAAGATATATGGGCCCACATATGACCAAGGGGAGTGGAGAAGGAAACATAACAGGGAGATTAGAGACCTGTATAACGACGCAGACATTGTGAGTGAGGTCAAAAGTAGAAGACTAAGGTGGGCTGGGCATGTGTTGAGAAGGAGAGAAGAGTCCCAACTAAAGAAAGTTTGCAAAAATAACCCTGAGGGAAGGCGACCTCCTGGGAGGCCAAAACAAAGATGGTGGGACCAGGTTAGGCTAGATATACAGCGAGTTGGAGCCATGGAAGAGAATGCAGAGGACAGGTCAATCTGGAGAGGCTTTGTTGGTGCGGCTAAATATCACCTGCGATATAGATGGCCCTGGGAGTAAGAGTAAGTAAGGGTATAGATTATTTTAAAACTGTAGACAAATGTAAACAAAGTGTGAGTGGATTTTGTTTATCATTGGACATTGATAAAAAATATTTTGTGAAATCGTAGAACTAAATTACATCAGTAGATCAGTCAGTTGTGCATATTACATAAAAATGTATTGTAAGGAACTGTTTTCAGCTGTGGATTTTGGTCTTACTTACTTTATTACTAGCAAAAAAATTTTATACTTTAGTTGCTGCGCTTCAATTAAAGAGGATTGTAAATTGAAAAAACATCTTAAAGAGCTAGTGTGGTGAGGATACCTCAGTAGAAATGAATCAAAGAAGGAATTTACTTATGAGGCTTTCTCTATGATTAAATTAAATAATTAAATATATATAAAGATTCATGTTAAGAAACTTTTTGTGAAACTAAAAAAAAGAAATAATAAATTAATACATAAGATTTAAATTATTTTTATTTTGAAATGGTCATTAAAATAAAAATTGAAGTACAAATATATAGGCTTTAGGGTGAGAAACACAAAGTTGAAGAGAGAAATGTATTAAAAAAAAATGTCGTGTATTTACTTCTTTTGAATTTATCATATTATTTTAGACGTTCTTGAAAAGTTTTTCAGTTTCAATATAGGAATTCTCTGTTTTTCTCTTAATTATGGCAGCACTAGTTTTTTGAAAATTGATTGTTAATTGCTACAGTTAATCCAGTTGTCAATTAATTTAGTTGGTTCTTTCACTTCTGTTTTTCTCACAAAAAGTGTCATATTTAATTACAATTTTATATTTATTTTTAGGACAAGAACATTGCACCCTGTAAGCTGGCTATTGACAGACCTTCTGAAAAATTCCTTTCATTTCTTTACAAACATTACGGATTGGGAAGGATATATCCTCGAAATAACAATTTTGTCTTATTTGAGGGATTCTTCTCTGAAAAAAGTGGTTTGTATTTGTTTGTGTCTAGTGTATTCATGATTGCCTACTAAATCTAACATTGGGAATATTGTCAATATAAATGTATTGCTTCAGAGTGAAATGTTTACAAGACATTACTTATTCAAGGAGTGTTCCTCAAAGAACTTTTAACACGTTGCTGCTAACCTACAAGTAATTCCCTTCACCTGAAGCGGTGAAATAACGACTATTTGGTTTTATTCGAATAGTCAAATATTTTGTATTCAAATATAACAAACATAATATTTGGTTCAACAGAAAGTTTGTAGTGTGCTCACAACGAATCACAGCACTTCAATAAGTGCTGGACACACTGAGACAATAACACAAAATTAACAATATAGCGTGGACGTGTGCCATGCGCATAAACAGGGCATGGCGTGGAACCGTGTAATCAGCAGTGAATGTGTTAAATGATTTTTCTGATCTATTTAGCTTAGAGTGGAAGATTATAAAAGTGATAAATAGTATGACGTCTTAGCCTTTTGGTTAATATGAAAAAACAAAAAGTTGTTTCCATATTTAAGAGAATCGTTGACAGTCTAATCAGTTTGTAACTCTTAAGAGCCATTTGTCGTAATATTACATCGTGGTCTATTAATGCAAAAATAGCAAGACACGTTTGGTGTTGAATCAAACGAGTGGTGTAAGGAATTGTACTGCTGCCAGGTACATACAATGCTAATGAATCCACCTGGCTGGTACTTTTTTCCATGCAACTTAATAAATAATGAAACTGGTTTGAGCCATAGTAGTGTTGGGTCCACCATCAATAAACAGTGTTTGGCATGGGGGGTGGGTGGAAGTTTATGGGATCACAAATATTAGTAAAAGGAAAAGTAGGGAAAATTATGCAAATAAAAATTAAATCATATAATAAAAATTAGGACGTATAAAAATAATTCCCACTCTGAAGAGTTAATAGACTGACAAAATTAGACACTGTTAATGAATTCTTAAAACTGGGGAAATATATATATCTTTCCCCAGTATATATACATATATAACTCCAGAACGGACAGACCAGCACGAGATAAAGATGAACAACTGTTTTGGGCAAGGAAGACACTGGAATGGGCTGGAATAAAAAAATGCAAACCAGTGTTTTATTTTTCTTCAGTGTAAAATATAATATTGACCTACAGTGCAACCGTAGCCGGCACGTCCCAACTTTAATTGTAACTGCCAAAATAAGTATAAGATTGCCAAAATAGCCGCCCTAATGTATGTATGTATATATATATATATATATATATATATATATATATATAATGTTTATTACATGGACCTCACTGTCAAGTAATATCAAGCTTGGTGAGGCTAAATCTGTAAAATAAATGTATAATTAAATTAAATAAATATATATATATTTATATATGCATTTATTGCCTATTGCCCATAGTGTTGCATGGCTTAGTAGCCAAAAGCTGCTGGAAAATGTTCAGATGAAAATTAAAGGAAACATTTGTCATGATGAACAATTTACAAGTTTGACTAAATAAAGATGTAACCCCACAGGCCACTGCCAGCTGTACCTATGCCATTATCACCATCATCATCATCATCTGGACTTTGAAATTAAAAAATTGTTCATTCAATATACACAAAGCTTACCTAATGATTAGTGCCAACTTTTAATCTAAAAATAATATTAAAATTAAACTAGTTTTTAGTTAGTGTGTAAATTACAATAATGCTTAAAATATGGTCTTTTTATATTACAGTCCATTCAAGTGTGTTAAAAACATATTTCCTAAATATTTTGATATGTAGGATTTTAGGACATTGCAGGCCTTATATTTTTCATTGTCTTAAACCAGAAGAATGCCACATCACAGCATGGGTAAAACAACTGATAATCTTGTTAATTTTGTCAGTGCTAGATAAAATTAATTGAAAGATATATAGAAAAACACTTAAGTAAATCTCTAAAACAGAATAATATCAAGTCTGAGTCAACATGCATTTCAAAAAGGTAAAAGCACAGAACAACAATTTGGGCACCTAAGTGAGTTCTTAAACAGTAATATAAATGAAGGATCACATGCCTTAGCCTTGTTTTTGGATTCATCCAAAGCCTTTGAAACCATTGTCACAGATGAAATGGGAAAAACATTAGATAGAATTGGAGTAAGAAATAAAGAGCTTGTGTGGTTTAAGTCCTATTTAAGTAATAGAAAGTATTTAGTAAAGATATCTGAAAAATATAGTGAAGACAAGGAAATCAAATGCCTCAAGGAAGTATTTTAGGACCTAACTTGTTTATAATATTGATAAACTTTTTTTAAAGAAAATAAAATATAGAAAAATAGTTATATATTTGCTGATGACATTATTGAGGAACCCAGAAAAGACCTAAATGTGGTAGTAAGTCAGTTACAAAGCGATTTTAATGAAATAAAGTATGTACAAGAAAGGCCTAGTAATTAATTCAAAGAAGTCAATGTTCAAGCACTATCATTTAAGAAATAAGCAATATGAAAGACAACCCAAGATAAAATATCATGATGTCTTAACCCTTAAAACGCTGAGCAATTTTCTGTAATTTTTTAATTAACGCTTAATTTTCTTGAATATATATAATTTTAGATTTTGTAAAGTTATATTTTTTTAAATCTAAACCAGGATAGTACAATGTAAAAAAAATAATAATAACGATATTGTATTTTTTATATTCATTTTTTATTCCTTACAAAGTTTTATCAAAACTGTAAAAACGAAATATTATTGCATGTAATTAAAAAAATGTATACTTGCAAAAATAAATTTTTCAATTGAAATATGATTTTAGAATGACAATTTCTTCCTTAGAAAGTAGCAGCTGTGTGAAAAACTTCAAAACAAACTTCCGCGTGCAAGGCAGGGTTAGTTGTGCAGGTTTTGCACCAGTATACAGTCTCCTTGCGTAGTCCTCTCTTATGACACACTACACATCTAGCTGCCCCTTTCACTCTTTTGCCCATAAAGTGGGGTTTCCCATTCAGTCTTTCTTCAGGGGGCCCTTGGGATGGCCGTCCTCGCTTTTTTTGCGTTGCCCTAATTGCCAGTTGTTCACGAACAAAGGAAGAAACAAGACTTGTCCTAAAATCTCTATGCGACAGAGGTTTCTTGTGATGTTGCTCTTGAACAGATCTGTACAATAAATAGGAATTGACAATAGACACCTCAAGTAACCAAAAGAACATTTTACGATACCATTTCCTTGTTCGTCTGATAAATTGGTAGGAGGAAATAAAGTGGTCACTCCTGTCTACTGCGCCCATATTTGCAGTATAGTCGAGCACAACATCAGGTTTTGACATAGGAGGTCTATTTATCCATTTGCTAGCAACGTCTGTTACGTCCTTGTTACTCCCTTTACTTTTAGAAGACAGCATAGTGACAACACGCTTGTCCTTCCAGGAAAGAACAAGAAGATTGTTGTTACGTTTGGAAATAATATCACCTTTCTTCATATTATTTTGAAACTGCTTGATAGCAGGTGGTAACCCAACCCTATGGGTCATAACGGTTCCTGTCAGATGACAATCCATATCCAATAGCTCCATTGCCAATTCCGGACTTGTGTAGTATCTGTCCGTATACACATGAAGACCTTTTACTGGATTAGCTGGATCCTTCATTACTACAGAGTCACATAATGCTTTAACGATTTGAGTAGTTTTTTAGCAAAGTGGAATTTTGAATAATTTGCTGTTTACCATAGTAAGGCAAAAAGTTGAAAATGTACCCATTTTTACAATCAGATAAAACGAAAAATTTCAAACCAAATTTAGTTGGTTTCTGTGGATTGTAAACTTTGAAACTAATTGTCCCTTTGAATAAAATGGTGCTTTCATCAACCGCGACAGAATTGCTTGGGGCATAAAATAGTTTACACTTGGACTGGACATGTTCTACTAGAGGTCTAATCAAAAAGTCTTTAGGTCTCGCATCACCTTGACCTTGTGGACCATGATTAAAATGTAAATTCCAAAATAGATTAAGGAATTCGTCCTTGGAAAATATGTCTCTATAAAAAGGGATGCGACATTCCCATTTCGTTGAGAAATATGTTTCATGCTTGGTATTGGCATTAGGCCCATGTTTATAACCGTTCCTAAAAATTCTTTCAATTTACTTTTGAAATATCTGTCCATTTCTTTATTCTAGTAGCATGTGGAGAGTGATTTTGTTTTTTTTTTTTTTTTTATTTGCAAAAAAGTTGGGTTTCCTGCATATATACTCCAATATTTCATCATTGAAAAATAGCTCAAAATATTCAATTGGCAAGGAATTTCATCAAAATGAGAAGGCAAATTTGGGCCTGAAATGATATTGTAAATTGGGATTGTTTGTTTGGGTCTGGGTCATTTTTTGTAACATCTAGCCATAGCCTACCTGTAGGGTTTGTTGTACCTCATATTTGCTGCTGCCCCAAATCAACACTTTCTTCACTGTCACTAATGTTATGCAATAAAACATCTTCATTATCACTTATGTCATCATCATGAATAGCACTCGAAAATGTACAATCCATTGCACCAAAAACAAACTCGTCGAAGTCAGAATCATCGGGGTTAGCCATTATAAAAATATATACAATATAACTCAATAAGACAACAGATTATGTACACAAAATAAACACTATTTACAACAAAAATAAAACTAGACTTTTCAATGAAAAATGTAGAGTAAATTCGAAATAATAAACTTTGTTTACTCACCGGAGGTTAGTACAATGCACGAGACAGACAACAAATAACTGAAAGATTTGACTTGACCCCGCCAGCCGGTCGCCGCTTTCATGTGACTACAATGGATAAATTCGCTGCGAGCGCTAGGGGTTACCTAGACAGAGGAAAATAATGAATGAAACCTTCTTTTTAATTTACATTCGTTCCCCTAAAAAACCAGCCCAAAAGGTCCGAAAATAAAATTAATAACCAAAAAATGGTTTTGACCTTGAATTTTTGAACCCGTTTACGTTGTATTGGGCCCCTGTTCAAGGATTTTTGTTCCCCAACTCGCGAAAAAATTAAACGTAAAACTCGTTAGGGGCAATTGTAAACATTTTTAAATTTCGGATGCCACGTTTTAAGGGTTAAAAGAAAAAGGGGGCAAAAGAGAATCAAAACCCCCCCCGCAAGTTTTTGGGAAAAATAAAAAAGGTTGAAAGTTTCAATCCTTGTATAGGCTAAATAATGGTTTTAAATTGGAAACGATAAATATATTTAAATTACTAAAAAGATTGAGTATATTTTTTGGGGGCTTGTACAGAATTATTTATTTTTGGTTTATAAAATAGAAAATTGCCATTTTTTAAGGCAACAAAGTAAATCGTTAATAAGGTAGGGAATCTATTTTTATGGGGTGGCTTCAAAATGTAAATTTACAAAAAAATTTAACAAAGGTTGCAAAAGAGGGTATAGAATCTACTCTCTCTCTCTCCTCCTTCTCTCTCCTCTCTCTCTCTCTTTTCTCCCTCTCTCTCTCTCTTTTTCTCATCTCTCTCTCTCTCCCCCTCTCTCTCCCCCTCTCTCTCCCCTCTCTCTCTCTCCTCTCTCTCTCTCCCCTTCTCCCCTTCTCTCTCCTCTCTCTCTTCTTCCCCTCTCCTCTCCCCTCTCTCCCCTTCCCCTCCCCTCTCTCTCTTTTTCTCTCTCTCTTTTTTCCCCTCTCCTCTTCTCTCTCTCCCCTCTCCTCCCCCTCTCTCCCTCTCTCTTCCCCTCTTCTCTCTCTCTCTCTCTTCAACTCTCCCCCCTCTCTTCTCTCTCCTCTCTCTCCCCTTCCCCTCTCTCTCTCCCCCTCTCTCTCTCTCTCTCTCCCCTCCCCTCTTCTCTCTCTCTTCTCCCCTCTATCTCCCCTCCCCCTCTCTCCCCTTTTCTCTCTCTCTCTCTCTCTCTCTCTCTCTCTCTCTCTCTCTCCCCCTTCTCTCTTCTCTCTCTCTCTCCCCTTCTCTCTCTCCCCTTTTCTCCCCTCTCCCCTCTCTTTTCTCTCTCCCCTCTCTCTCTCCTTTTCCCCTCTCTCTCCTCTCTCCCCTTCTCTTCTCTTTTCCCCCTCTCCCTCTCTCTCCCCCTCCCTCCCTCCCTCCTCCCTCCCTCCCTCCCTCCCCCCCTCCTCCCCCCCCTCCCTCCCTCCCCCCCTCCCCCCTCCCCCCCCTCCCTCCCTCCCCCCCTCCCTCCCTCCCTCCCTCCATCCCTCCCTCCCCCCCTCCCCCCCTCCCTCCCTCCCCCCCTCCCTCCCTCCCCCCCCCCCTCCCCCCCTCCCTCCCCCCTCCCTCCCTCCCTCCCCCCCCCTCCCTCCCCTCCCCTCCCTCCCTCCCCCCCTCCCCCCCTCCCTCCCTCCCTCCCCCCCCCTCCCTCCCTCCCTCCTCCCTCCCTCCCCCCCTCCCCCCCCCTCCCTCCCTCCTCCCCCCCTCCCTCCCCCCCTCCCCTCACTCCCTCCCCCCCTTTCCCCCCCTTTCCCTCCCTCCTCCCTCCCTCCCTCCTCCCCCCCCCTCCCCCCTTTCTCCCTCCCTCCCTCCCTCCCCCCCCCCCCCCCCCCCCCTCCCTCTCTCTCTCTCTCTCTCTCCCCCCCCACTCCCCCTCTCACTCCCCCTCCCCTCTCTAAAAAATTAATTTTTTTAATGGGAACCCCCTTAAAATGACACATCATTTAAAGATAATATTAAAAGAAAAAGAATGCGGTTTTTAAGGGGCCCACTAACTTTAGTCTATCAAATTTGGGGGCCCATTTTTAAAAGTTGGAATTATTTCATAAAACCCCCGCAGCTTAATTTTAGAATTTTAAAAATTTGTTGTAAGGCAGAAAAAAAACATTCACCCACCATTTTGTTTTGAGAACTGATACACCAAATCTTTAAAACAAGTTATTAAAAAGAATTAAAAAAACACCAAAAAACCAAAAAAATAACATAGCATTTTTTTGGGTTTTTGGGTTTGTTGACCAAAGTCCGGGTGGGGAAAAACCCCGGGGAAAATACCAGTGGCGTGGCTCCTTCCTTATCTCTTTTTGGGTTTTACATTTTGTACCTTTTTTCCCTAAAAATTTCAGTTCATTTTCCTTTTAAAATTTCTTTTTATTGTATTTAAAATAAATTTTGGCTCGGTAAAATAAAGTAAAGTAGAGTGATATTGTTCAAGGGGAAAGGCGGGGAAAAAATTTTAAAAGAAGCATTTCGTTTAAATTTAATACGGCCTTTTCCGGTTTAGCCATTGACGGGCATACTTTTAGACGTTTTTTAAACAAATTCTAAAACAAACTTTAGTGTAAAAAGGGGCACCCCCCCGATCAGGGGCCCTTCCCTTTTTGCGCCCAAAAACCCCAAATTTAAAAAGGGTTTTAGAAAAATTTTTGTTTGAAACCCCCAAACATAAATCTCTGGGGTTTCCACCCCCTTTGATTTTTGGAAATTTTCCCAAAAAAATACTGTTCATAAAGTTTTAAAAAGGCACAAGTTCCCCCGTAAAAATCCCATTTAAAATTAAAGGGTTTTAAAATGAAAGGGACCCGACCGAAGATTTCAGTTTTGGGGAGAAAAATGTTGCAGAAGATTGAAGAGAATAAAAATTTTAAAAATATCACAGATATGTTTTAGTGATGAAGAAATCTTTCCTCTTTGCAGGGGCCCGCCCAAATGGGCATAACTCCCTTTTTTGGGGCCAAACAGAAACCCCCACGGGAAATGGTTGAAGCCCTACCCCAACAGCCAAAAAAAATTAAATGTAGGGGCTGGAATTTTGGGAAAACTTTTTTATTGGGCCATTCTTTTTTGGGAGGTAATTTAACTGGCGTTAAATCCCTTGGACATTTTAACGGAACGGCATTGTCCCGCAAAAAATTTGGGGGTGGGAAAAGGGTACTTATGAGCCAAAATTTCAGCAAGATGGTGCTCCTCCAAAAATTTCAAAATGCTTGCCGGACTTTCCCAAAGCCCAAAAGGTTTCCCGATAGATGGTGGGTCACGTGGCACTTTGGTAGGGGGCCCGGGCCACTTTTCATTTGCCTTTCACCTCTGGATTTTTTTTTTTTTTTGGGGTTTTCCCTTTTCAAAAGTAAAGTTTATGACAAAAAGGGCCCCCCAAACCTCGACGAATTAAGGACAAGAATCGAAGAGGTGCCACCTTATCACGCCTGAAATCTTTACAAAATGGGGAGACTTTTTTTTTAAATTTCCAGGCTTTTTTACGTCAAGAATTTAAATGGAAAGCCATTTTGGGGCATCTTATCTGAGTAAAAATTGAGGTGTTGGTTCAGCATTTTGCCCCTTTTTTTCCCGTTCAAAAAATTTTCTTTGGGTTTTTTTATGAAAAAACCCCAAATTTTAAAACTGCCACCAAATTTGATGGGCTAAGTTAAGACCTCTAATTTCCGCCTTCTTCTTTTTTTAAATATTCCCTTTTAAAAATGATGTGTCTTTTTGATGGGGGTTCCTATTTAAAAATTTTGACTTCCCCCCAAAAATTCCCCTTTTTTGAGAGGGGTGAAAAAAAATTTGCTTTCATAAAAAAACCCCCTTAGTTGGTCATAAAAAAACATTCCCGGAAAATTTCCATTTTATCTGTATTTCATAAGAAAGTTAATAGGGGGGGGGGGAAATTTTAAAGATCCCGCGGGTATAACAAAATTACAAAAAAAATTTTAATAAAATAAAAAATTTCCCTTGGGGGTCGGGCTACATTCCATCATCGTAATAAAAGAAAAAAACTTAACTTTGCTAAAAAAAAAACACACAAAAAAGAAATTTTTTTAAAAAAAACCCCACTTTTTTAATGTAATTGATTAAAATTTTTTCCCTTCCCAAGGGGGCATCAGGAATAGGAAAAATTTATTGTGAATTTTTAAAAAAAAATGAAAAAATTTTTTTAAATTTTAAATATGCCTTGTTATGATTTTGAAAATTTTACTCACAACCCCAATGCAAAATAAAAAGTGTACCCCCAATTGGGTTTTAGTTTTTTTAAATTCAATGTTTACACCCCCAATAAACTTGTGTATGAAATGTAGGAAAAAAGAATGTTTTATTTAAATTAAATTTTTTAGAAACCGGCCATTATTCTGTCGAAAAATTCTAAGATTGTAGCCTGCTTGCAATGCTGCGCATCTGACCACTGGATCACACAAAAATTTTATTTAAAAAAAAAATTTGGTCAGGGGTTTTGTGGAAGGGGCCTTCCCTGAAAATCTAAATAAATGGAAACCAAACCTTTTTCAACGCTAAAACTGCAAGACCAGTGACTGAAAAGAAATTTGATGAAAAATTTTTAAAAACAGCCCGAATGATCTTTCATAAAGCTAGGCTGATGGGGAGAGATAATTTGGGCAAAATTTTCTTAAAAAAAAAAAAAAAAAAAAAAAAAAAAAAAAAAAAAAAAAAAAAAAAAAAAAAAAAACTACCCTTCAATTGGTCTTGAAACATTTCGTATTTTTTTGAAAGTTTTTTTAAAATACTCAACCCTTGTTTTGGCTTGAGTATCGTAGTGCGTAAGGGGCACTTTTTTTTGAGAAAAGGGTATTTTTTTAAAAAATTTTTAAGTTGTGTTTTTACTGTTTTCTGATATAGGGGGCGGCGGTTAGTAGGGCCGGCGGGTAGTAGGGGCCCAGTTACTTTTTACCAAAAACCCGCTAGGGCCAGCCCGTACACGGGCAAAGACAAATTCCCCTCTATCTTTGTAGTGACAGGTGCAGAGCGATTGCCCAAAACCGGTGAAATTATTTTCACTGTAAATTTAAATAGTTTTTCTGTTTCCCGCACCAACAAGTATTTGTTTCAGAAACTTTTAAATCATCACGCCGAATCTTTACAGGTAAGAATATAATTACTAAACTATGGCCCAATTCTTAGCAAACTAAATACTACGGGGCCCCTGCCCATTTTTCATCTCAATTTTTCTAACCTCTTTCATCCACCGCCATGTTTTCTTGTCGTTGTCGGGGGGGTAGTAGGGGGCCATGCACATTGGGGGGTTTTGGGCCCCCAACGGGGAATTAATTTTTTTTTTTTATTTTAGGATACTATGCCAAAGTTTAAGAAAAAAAACCTGTAGGTGAGGGTCGAGGAGGGGTAAAGGGCCCGAATAAAAAAGTGCCTTTTCCCAAAGTTTTTGGAACTAAATTTTTCTGAAAGGGCACCCTTCTAAGCGTTTTTAAATTTTAACCTAGAAGTACTTTAAAAAGGGGAAAGTAAAGGCCCAATAAAAAAAAGACGACCAAGCTGAAATGAAACCCCCAGAGGGGAATTTAAAAAATTAATTTTGGGAAGAACGATATGAGGAGGGCTGGTAAACCATTTGAAAATTAGATTTGAAAATGATGCCCTTGCCCCAAATTAAAATTTTTAAAAACAAACTTATGACTTGGCAAAAAAAATTTTAAAAAAAAAACACAGGTTTAACAAAAAAAAAAGGGAAATAGCTGGAAAAGTTTTTATGCCAGTTTTCATGGAAAGGGCATCCAGAATTAAGCTACAGAAAACCCGAAATTTTCAATTTAGTTTGATGCGATGTGTAGGTTTTAAAAAAAACCCAAGGGTTTAAAGGTTTTCCCAGCCTTAAAAACTATTTTAGGAAAGCATTATTTCGGCCCTTCCAGAATCTACAATCCCTGACAAAAAAGGTGAAAATCTTGCGTGCACAAAAATGCCAAGGTAATTACAGTTTAAAGGAAAAAGCTTTCAAGTAGGAAAAGATATTTTTGGTGAGAGGGGGTCGAAATGAAAACCCTTTATGTTTTGCATGGTCCCACGGGGCCCAATTTTTCCCTCCACTTTTTTTTTCCCGGGGAAAAAGGGAAATTTTTTGATCGCCTCATTTTTGGGTGTCCCAGCGAAAGCATTTGCTTTCCGACCCCCAGGGGGGGGGGGCCTGGTTTGACAGCAGAGGTTTTTCCTCAAATGGCTTGGCCTTTTTTTCCTTTAAAAAGGGCCCTAAGTAGAAACCCCTGTGTTACTCATTGTTGTTTGGACTTTGGCACCAAAAGGGGATTTGGGACGTTAAAAAAATGTTTGCTCGAAAAAATTAAATGTCCAAAAGCTTATTTTTTTCCCGCCTCACAAAAACCGCTAAACTACAACCTTTGGAAAAGGTCTTTTTAATGAACCCTTTTTAAAAAATAGCTACAACCTGCTTGTGTTTGTGGTAAAGGACTAATCCTGGATAAAAAACCACGAAAAAGACATTGCAAAACTGGTAGCTGATGCTTAAAAAGGCAAGTATGTGAATGGATATTGCAGAAATTTGGGTTTAATGCACAGGCATTTAACCCCCCAAATCCTAAATTTTTTAACCCGATTTGGACTTCAGGGGGAAAGTAAAGCCCAAAAAATTTTTCCAAGACCCCACTACCTGACCCCCAAAACTGTTTTGGGGGCTGTTGCCCCCAACCCACAGAAAAATACATCAGACCTACGACCCGTTCCTCAACTTAGCCCATAAATAAAAAAAGGGTTTGAGCCCCACTTCTGAAATCCACCACCCCCCTCTAAATTTGATATTTTTCCAAGTTTTTCATTTTTCCCCAAGATCCCATTTTGATTTTGATAGCTTTTTAAAAGAGGTGCACCTCTCCCCTTCCTCCCGGGAAAAAGAGGTTAGAAAATTTCGGAAGGGGAAGGGACGGAAAGGGAGCGAAATATTGACATAAAACGCCAGAAAAAAATGTACGGGGCTGAAAAAAAATTTTTAAAGACCAGCAAAAAAAAAGAAAAAAATTTATAAAAAAGGGCAACTAAAATTGTCAGAAAAAAGATGAAGATGAGAAGGGGAAAAAGAAAAGGGCACAAAAAAAAAAGAAAAAAAAGAAAAAAAAATTTCTAAATATTGATTACGAAAACCCCAACACCCGGAACTTCCCAAAGATGTGGATACTGCAAAATTTCTGTGTGTGGAGGGGATTTCCCAAAATGAAAACTGGACCCCAATGCAAATCCTGTGGGGTTGGGCGCATGAACTTTGTGCAGGGGCCTTTTACGGGTTTTTGTTTTTTTTTGTGATCACCCGTAAAATTGCTAAAGTACTGGGTAAATGAGCTATAAGATTTTAAAAAGGTTATTATTTTCATTTTTGCAATTTAAAAAATATTTTCAATTGTTTAAATAAAGGGTTTTATTTCATACACCCTTTTGTTTTTCAGTGTGGCCCATACTAAACCCGAAACTTTCGATAATGTACCAAAATGAGGTTTATATTAATTGGATTTTAGGTCAATGTTTTATTTTAATATTAAAATTTTTTTATATTTTTAATTCTTTTTCACACATAGTTGGAATCCCCCTTTTCATTATTTTTGGCCCAAAATTTTTTTTCCCAAAAAAAATTTTAAAAAATAATTTTTTTCCCTTTTGGGCCCCAAATATCCCCCCCTTTCCCCAAATTTTTATTTTGGAGATTTTTTCTTTGATATCCAGTATTGTATTAATATCATCCATTGTCCCCCGTTGCCATTTTTAGATATTAATTTTATTAATAAATAACTCTTGAATTAATAAACTCCCAAATGTATATTTTCCCTAAAAAATGGTAAAGAACCCAAAACTTAATCATATGAATTTAAAAAAAAAAAAATCTTCAATCCATGGAAACAACAACACAATGGTATTATGATCAAAAATTTAGTTTGACTATGAAATAAAAATTTTTAATAAAAACCCTTCGGGGGGGCCCGAAGGGGGGGGAAGCGTGTTGATCGTGGGTTAAAGTCGCTCCGGGGTAAATTTAAAGTTTTTATACGTTTTATTCCTTTTGAGTGATTATTGACTGTGTGTGCTGTCCAATAAATTTTTATTTAACTAAACCCATAGAAAAGTGATTGAACGTAAATTAAAACCCCGTGTTTTCCTTAAAGTATGTATTTGGGAAATGTGCGACAAAAAAAACCCAAAAAAAAACGGGATTAAAATTGCTCACAGCAACACTGCCCCCGTTAAGTATCTAAGGAAACGGGCCCCACCTTAACTATTCTTTTGGGCTCCCACGCAATTATCGCCCCCGGTAGCTTGCTGGAAGTGTCGTAGACTCCGATTCATCAGAACAGGCTGGGAACTAAATTTTTGAAACCGTTATTCCTTTTAAATACTTTTTGCCATAAATTAAAATTTTTTTTCCTTTGCTTATATTACCCGTTATTTAAAACCCCTTATCTTTTAATAAAAAAAAAAAAAAATACCTTTACCCAACCCGGGTTCCCAAAAAAAGTATATAATTTGTTTAGTAATATATAACAATAAAAAACACAAGATGTAAAATGAAAAAAATTGGAAGAAATTATAATTGAAACAGATGGATGCAAGGGGACTATGGGAGGAATACATAGCCTTTATCTGTTTCGAAATAAATAAAATTTAAAAAAAATAATCTCCAAAGCAGAAACAGATATTCTTTTATCTAATATTGTTTCGTTGGTTACCACTGTGACCCAGTCCTTTTAAAAAAAACCCAGGAAAAAAAGAAAAAAACTCGGGCTTTGTCTCGGGAAAAAAAAATGTTTGGGCTTTTTGAGACGAAATTAGTTTTAGAGAAAATGCAGAGAGAAAGGGCGTAAAACCCCCTCTTATTTTTTGCCCTTTGGGTGTTTTGCCCAAAAAAAAAGCTTGAACTGCTAGGGAAAAATAAAAACAATTTAAAAATAAAATTAAAAATTTGCACCGTTAAATTTTAACTTATTCGCATGAAAAAAGTATTTTTTTACCAAAAATTAATAAATTTTAAAAAACCCCAAAAAATTTGTTTGAAAAAAAATCGGCTTAAAGAAATGGCTATAACAAACCCAAAAATTGAAAACTTCAAAACGTAAAAAAAGAAAATTTTTAAGTGTACAGTCAAAGGATAATTGGGGCAAAAGATAAAAAGGGTGGATGGAAACTGTTCTCATTTGTTTTTTTCTCTGCTATGGGCCCAAAAATGTAAACTCTGGGGGAAATATTTTTTTGGCCCCTTTTTGTCAAGCTGTCATTAAATTGAGCGCCCCGACATGGTAGGAAAAATGTCCAAAAAAACTACATTTCCTAAAGCTAGATATGTTTTCTTATGCATAAATAAATTTTGATGCTGCAAAAATGACTCGGGCTTTCATTGGAGGGTTACTTTTTCCTGGATAAGCTAAGAAAAAAAAGCTTATCAACCCTTTTACTCGTTTGGCCCAACCCAAAAAGCTCATCAGCTTTCTTGTTTTCTAGAAAAAACCTTTGGAATTGATAAAAAGGGGTTTAAAAAAGAAATGATGTGTAAATTCCCGCAAAAAACAAATCATTCGAATGTGGCTTAAAACCCCAAAAAGCTAATGCAAAATACATTGCCTATCACTACTGTGTAAATTTAAAGTCTTTCTGGGGTATCCTTTAAAAGAGTGGATTGAAGGCGATTTAGAAAAAAAATACACCCCCTAAGCCCATTTAGAAGATTAAAAAAAGGGCTATCTAAATGTAAAAAACAAGAAATTCCAACTTTCTTTTTAGATGCCGAATGTCAAGCACAAAACAAGGAAAAAAAATGGGATAAAAGGGCCCCCAAAAGAATTTTCCTCAACTTTTAAAAAAATTTTTTGCACAGGGGTTTTAATCCGAAATAAAGGGTTTTAAAAATTAGATTAAAAAACCAATGGCAATAACCCCGTGGAACAGTTAAAACATATTTCCCAACAATAACGTGATCATTGTTTTTGCTGAGAGGGGGAAAACAAATCCTTTTTAATTTCAAAGTCAGAAAGTTAAAAAAAAAAAAACACCAAAAGTCCATCAATAAAATCTGCCTAAGGGAAAAAGGGAGGAAGAAAATAGAATTTCCCTTTTTGGTAGGGATAGCCAGGGAAAGGGGCCTGTTTTGACCAAGTGGGGTTTTTTTCGTTTAACCCTCTTGAAAAAATGCCATCCCGGAGTCCATTAGAAAACCCCTAATTCACTCTAAAACACTTTAAAAATACAAAATGTAACAAAGTTTTATCCAAAAAAAGATTGGTGTAAAAGGGAATGGGAGGGGCCAAAAAACCTTACAAAAAAATTTTTAATGCTAACCTCAAACAGTTTCTAAACCCCTCGTTTAAAGAGTTTTCCCAAAAAAGGGGAGCTACGTTTTTTTGGTGGGCTTAAAAAACTGAAATCCCGGGAAAAACCCGGGTTTATTAAGGAGGTTAATTTTATTAATCAGAGAGCTGACTATAAAAAACTTAGTTTCTGAAAATAATTTGAGTTTGTTCCCCTCAAAAGGACAAATTTCCACAAAAGGCATGGCTTGGGACATAAACAACCAAAGGGAAAGGTTCAAAAGCAAGGAAATATTAAAAAAATTATAAAAAAACTTTTCAGTAAACTAATTCTAATTTACCTATCTCCCAAAAGCACTCTTTCCCTCATCATCTAGAAAAAGAAGGGAAAGTGTCGCCAAATTATTTCCCGTTAAAAAAGTAATGCTAACTCTAAACCAATTCCTGACGGAAACCTCACAAACACCATCCGGTGATTGAAAAGGGGAAATGCTTGATGTTGTAAAGCATTTTCGAAACGTTCAAAATGTCGCCTTTAGCCACTGTAAATTTATGGACTTTTTAGAAATTTGGAAACATATGAGAAGGGAGGGGAGTGGTTTTTTTTGGAAGGGGGTTTGAAACGGGCCCCAAATTTTTTGGACCTCAGGAGGGTAACCTTAAAACCCTCAACCAGAGAACTTGGTGCTTTCTGCCTATGGACTTGTCCGAAGAAAGTAAAAAGTGGCCTCCAGTAACCTAGAATAGAAAGGGAAAAATAATCAAGCTTTTAAAGAACTTTATTTCCGAAATAAAAGACAAAAATTTTGAAAAAACTTAAAATGCTCCCCTATGGAAAGGGGAGACCCAAAATCACCCCCCCAGTTTTTCTCTAAAAAAATTGTGAAACTAAAAACGAAGTACCCGGTTGAAATTGTCGTGCAGGATGAAAGAGCTACTGAACTTTTCGAAACGGACTTTAAAAACCCCTGAATTCGTAGCTCTACTAAGAAGCGGGATAGCCCCCAAAGAGTTTTAAACCCTTGGGGATGTACAAAAACCTCACCAGCTTTTGGGCTGCAAGTGTAGAGGAGCAGCGGGGCCCGCAGCCTACTTCGGAGAAGATGACATCCCAATCCAAATTTAGGGTGTCCCGCGAGTTTTTACGTTGTGGGGAAAAGTCTGCCCTTTGACAAACTTTAAAAAACTCAAAAATTTTTTACAAAAAACCCAAAAAACTCTAATTTTAAATCAGATAAAACTTTCCCAGAGGGGCCCCACAAAAACAAATTTAAACTCCCCCCATACACTTACAAAGCGGGCGACTTTAAAAAAGTTCCCCTTTTTTCAAAACCCCCACCGCCCCAAAAAGTATAATCAATACACTACAAACAAAAAAAAAAAACAATTTCAAAAATTTACAAAGCATTTAAACACCAAAAGGAAAATTACATTTACCTTTTTGTTTTTAAATATTCAGGGACTGGATTTGGGAAAAACCCCTTTTATTGGAAAATTCTTGGTCCCACTTATCTTTTGTGCGGGTAATATGTCTCTTGAGCACTGGCTGAGTTAAATTTAGGAGGGTGCCCCAACTAGCCCAAAACTTTCCCCTTGTGCCACTTTCCCAAAGAAAGGACCCAGCATTAAGGCGAGGCAATTTTAAAATTCCACACAAAAAAAACCTAAAAAGTAAAAATTTACCTTTTAATTTTAGCTCCTTTTTCCAAAACTTCATTTTGAAGCCTCGCCCCCCCCATTATGAAAAAAACAAAATTAAAAATTTTATCATTTTAAAATTTATTCTCCCTCAGGGATGCAAATGTTTCCCCGGGAGTCTTTGATTCGTTCTACATTCTTGTGTACATGGTCCCGGGTACCCCTATAATTGATGGGGAGACCCTTTAAACCCCTAAATTTGACATTAAAACACAAAAAAAAAAAACAGTTTAAAATTTTTCAAATAAATTTCAACCCGCCCCAACTTTATTTTTTAAAATAAAAATTTTCCAACCCGAGGCAATAATTCCCCGGAAATGTGTTTATTAACCCCCCCTCATTTATCAACATTTTTTTAAAAATTTTCCCTTTCCCCTATTCAGACCCTGAAGGGAATTTTCGTCCCCTCTAAACCCAAAAAATGTAAAGAACAATATCATGCATGTAACCCCTAAAAAATAACCTAAAAAACGTCTTTTCCCCAAAACCCTTTTTAAAAAATATTTCCCAACAATTTAAAATTTTTATGATTGGGACCCTCTTATTAAAAGAAAACCCGGGGAAAGGGGGTGACTGGGAAATTTCAATGTTTATTTACAAACATTTTAAACAATATTCGTTATTTTTAAAAAATTTAAACCAATTAGGTCAAAAAGTGCTAATTCCAATATTTCAAAATTTGGGACACACAAGACCTTTTTAAAATGAAGGAAAAATTTAAATTTTTTTTTTTAAAGCCTAAAAAATACAGAAAATAAAGGGTATAAAAGAAAGTTTATTACTTATAAAAAGCAATACAAACCCAAACCCCTTTAAAGGGAAAGGGGAAAAAAGCCTACAATATAAATACATAGAAAACTAGTAAAAAAAAAAATGTAAAGCTCATGGAATGCATAAAGAGTTGGGGGGGTCTAAACAAAAAGAAACTAATAAGTTTCTCTCCAAAAACATTTTTTAAAAATTTTTTGCAAAAAATCAAAATTTCCCGGGCTTTAAATTACAGTAAATAACTCTGCCTCTAATTTTCCATAGCTGCAAAACATTTTTAAATCGCACTTTTTAATTTTGTCCGGCAACCTTTAAATTTTACCCCAGAAAATCCCTTCAAGTCCTTGGCGCTGCCCAAAAAAGATTAAACAGCTCGGGGCAAACAATGATGTTTACTACATGACAAAACAATTTCCCTCAAAAATGTGAAACCAAGCGTAGTAAACCCTCCACTTTCCTGTTTTAAAATTTTGCTTAGATGAAGGATTCTTTCCTGACGTCTAAAGAACCCCAAGGATCTGTCCAATATTTAAGAAAGGTCCCCAGACAAGGTGGGAAAGTTATCGAAACCCGTGGCTATAAATTTGGGTTTTGTTTCCCCCAAAATTTTTAGAAATTTTAGTTTTCGACAATTTAAAAATTTTTTTGAAATTAATAATTTTTTTCAGCACCTCCCAAAATTTTTTTTTATAAGAAAAAATCAACAACCCAAAAGCCCTTTAAACTTATAGAATAATTCCCAAAACATTTGAAGATTTAAAGGTTTTAAACCCGGCCCTTTTGCGACCCAAGCAAAGCGTTAGAAATTTCGTGGTTGATCTTTTAAATAAAAAAATCTTTTTATGGTGTTGGGAAAAGGGGCCCCCCCTTAAATTCTTTAAAAACGTATCTAAACAATCCCGGGAAAAAAAAAGTTTTTATCAATTTGGGGAGGGTTTCCCCTGAAAATTTCCGTGCAATATGGCGTTCCCAGGGGTTCGTTCTTGGACCTTTCTTATTCCTAGTCTGCAATAAAGACTTACCTTCAAGTAAAAACAACCACAAACCCTATTTTTATGCAGACGACTTAACTTTTTTTAATACAGGGGAAAAAAAATTTGCTGAAAATTACCCTTATTTGCACAAAAATACCATCCTAGATGCGTCGAGTGGTTTCAAGCGAAAGGGGGTTTTTTTTAAAAATGACAAAAAACCCAAAAAAATATTGTTTTGCTTAAGGTCCCCAAATTCCCTTGATACATTATCAAAATAACGTTTTTTTTTTTTCTTGTGTAAAATTTTTTGGGTGTTTTCTTTTAGAAAAAACCCTTTAAATGGAATCAACACCCTTGATTATATTGCAAAGCCCACAAACTAGAGTAAAATTTCTTTTTTAAAAAAAGTTTGCCCCATTGCGTTAAAAATTTTATGTAAAAATAGCATACCCACACTTATTTTTTAAATCCGTCTTTAGATATGGCCTAATTTTCTTTTTGGGAAACTCTAAACGAATTTCCCAGCATTTTTTAAAATTTTTTTAAAAAAAAGCGGTTAGAGTTGTTTCTGAAAACTAGCTTAACGAAACACTGTAAAAACCCCTCTTCAGATCCTTTAAAAAAACTTTTCTCCCCGTGGGGCCCTTGGAAAAACCCAGGTGGTTTTTGGCCTCGCCAACCATGTGCCCCCAAGCTTTCTATCCTTTTGCCCCGGGTCCCAAAACTGCTCCAAATTTTTCAGGTCCTTCGTCAACCCCCATCAACCCATCGCATCTTTGGTCTTCCTAATGGGCTCCTTCCTTCTGGTGTATCTCTGAGAAACCCTCTTTTCCAACCTCCTTTACTTTCTTCGGTTAAAAATGGCCCAGCCCCTCAAAACCCCCCTAAATCTTAAAATATTCCCACAATAAACTGGTTCACCATTTAATTCTTTTAACTCTCTAATTTTTTCCCTTTTCCTCCCTACATTTCCTTTTTTACTGGGCCAAAAATTCTTCTCAAAAAAATTTTTTTTTTTAAAGAATTAAGGCGTTTCTGGGATTTTTTTGGGAAAAAAACCCAAGGTTTCTGAAACCCCTATAGCAATTTCAGGTTGCACTATAGTTTTATACATTCTTATTTTAGTGTTTTTTGATAGCCTTTTGCTTCTAAAAAATTTTATTAAACTCCCCGTTTATCTTTCTGCTGCTGTGAGTCTGCTTGAATTTCTATTTCTTCTTATTATTGTTTGTGTAAACACTCCCAGATACTTAAAAATTTCTAGTTTTTTTTGGAACCTATGGGTTAAAAACTTTAAGTGGTCTTCCTCATCAATTTTCCTAAATTATTTTCATGTAGTTGGTTTTTTTTTCATTTATTTGTAAAAAAACCCCCTTTTCTTTTCTTCTTCCCAAATTTGTACTTCGTTAGCATTTTTTAAAATTATTTTTTTTTTTCAGCTATAATGGTACATTTGTCCCGCGAAAGCTAGAAGGGTTTTTTTACGTAAGTCTTGCCCCTCCTTCACTATTTCCCTTTTTTTCTTGAGAGCTTCTTCCCAGTGCTTTTGGGTTTAATTTAAAAGGAATAGGGCCATACCTTGTCTCACCCAGATTTATATTAAATTAAACTGTATATTCTTTCCCCATTTTACTTTCCCCTTTGGGGTTGTTTTTAAAAACATTTTTTCCAACTGAATTATTTTTTTTTTGGTAATCTAAAAACTTTTTCATCATCTTTTCCCAGTTTATGTCTGTTTATTAGCGTAGGTTTGCTAAAAACGACAAAACCCTTACAATATATCTTTGTGTATTCCCAATACTTTTAGGGGTTTTTTGTTTTAGAATAAATATTTTTGGGCTGTTTTTGATCTCCCCTTTCATAAAAAACCCGGGTTTGGGGGTCCCCCTAAATATTTTTTTACATGGATTTGAGTCCCGTTTAAGAAAAAGTTTAGATAGTATTTTGTTTTTGATTTATAAGGGATATACCTTTTATAATTTTTGGGATTATAGTTTGTCCCCTTTTTTGTGCGTGGGGCTATTCTGCTTAGTCCACTCTTTTTGGGGGGATTTTTCGGGTTTTCCAAAACTTGTAGAATCAGGGTTTTTGTAAAAATTTTGAAAAGTTCTTGGTTCCTTCTTTTTTTAAACCCATAGGGATCGGGAAACTTCACCAGGAAACTTTTCCATTTTTGAATTGGGTTTTTAAAAAAACCTTTTTTTCTTGTTTTGGGGTCAACACAAGGAATTTTTTCGATTCCTTGATTTTTCTTTTCCCCCTCTGCCCCAAAAATTCATCTTCAAAATTTTTCCTTTCCCTTTATTTTTCATTCAGTTCAATAGTTTACAAAAGTATTCCCTTTCCCAAATTTTTTTAAAAATTTTAGTTTTGGGTCACATGTTACTATTCCCTTCC
Source organism: Stictocephala bisonia (assembly GCA_035578905.1). NCBI lineage: Eukaryota > Metazoa > Arthropoda > Insecta > Hemiptera > Membracidae > Stictocephala > Stictocephala bisonia. The sequence goes on from JAQJVL010002109.1 coordinate 58,465, forward strand.
GTTTTTTTTTACACCAATTTTCCCTTGGTTTAAAAAACCCTTTTTTGGGAAAAACCTAAAAGTTCTGTAAAGCTTTTGAGTTATTTTGGTTGCAGGGCCTGCTCTGCTCGTAATAGGGTGTTGTTTTTTAAAACTTTCCTTTTTTTTCTTTTTGTGTTTTGGGTTTAAATTCTCTATTTTTGGAGTTGGTATCTTGCCTTTGGGCTCCCCTGTTATCTTTGAGGTTTTTTTTTTTGTTTGTCTTCTTTTTGAACAATTTTTTGGGAAATCTTCATTAAACCATGGTTTTTTAAAAACTTACTTTTTTTAAAAAACTGTTTTTAGCTGATTCTTTGAACCCCCCTTTTTTAAAGGTTTTCCCCTAACTCTTTTTTACATCCCTCCGGCGTCTTTTGCCCAATACAGAAAACCCATTCTTCAGTTTTGATTTGGTATTCATTTTTCTTGTTTGGGTTTAAACCATATCCTTTTCTTCCTTTTTTCTTTTTTCCCCCTTTTCCATTTTTAATCTTTGGGCTTATTTTTTTTTAAGCTAAAGTGATTCGTGCCCATTCTGCTCCCCTTAGGCTTCCCTTTCTTTTGGGGCACGAGCTTTAGGTTTTTTTACTACTAGGGCATTTTGGGCATTTGGTTTACTGTGGGGTCCATCAGGGGATACCCAGGTCGTTTTGTATATTTTTTTTAAAGGAAATTTTTGTAAATTGCTATTAATAAGTCTTTGGAGCAAGCAAAACTTAGTTAAACCCTTTCACCAAAAATTAAATTTCTTTCCCTTTATGTAAGCTTTCTTTTCCCCGCTACACTTCCATATATCTTCTCTTTCCTATTTTTGGGAATTTTTCAAACTCCTAACATTTTAAGCGTTTCATAAAACTGAAATAAAACGGTAATTTTAAAATTTTTCTTAAAAGGGGTATAAAAAAAAGTCTTTTTTCTTCATCATTGCTTTCTTCCCTTTTGGGGATAGTAACTAACACAGATAAATTATTAAAAAAATTTTTTTTCCCCTTAACCTTAAAGGGAACAAATTCTTTTTTTTATAGCTTTATAACTGTCAAAAGATTCTAGTAAATGTCTTCTTAGGCGAAACCTTCGCCTTTCATAGTGTTGCCCCTCAAACACAGCCGCTATATATTATTTTGGGAAAATTTCTGTATTAAGTTTGCCCCAAAATGGCCACTTTGTCTCTTTGTAAGGCGGGTATATCCCAAATTATATTCTTTTAAACTCTTTACCCTTAAAAAAAAATTTTTTTTTTTCCAGGAAAACCCGGGTCCTTTCGTTTTCCAAAATCTCAAATCCCTTTTTTTCTGAGCAGGGGTCCCTTTTCCCCCCGGTGTTCATCATGGGCCCCAGGGGGGGGGGGAAATTTTTTTTGGCTTGCTGAAAAAAATGATTTTTTTCCCGGGTAGGGTTGTCGGGCCCCCAAAGCCCCAAACCCCCAACCCGGGGGACCAGGGTTTTGATTTCGGAGTCACCCTTCTCCTAGGTTAGTGGCTTCCACTGCAGCTCCAAGATCCTAACCTGACCTCGGTGTTACATCGGAGTATCCTTCTCCCAGCCTTTGGGTACCCAAACCCTGTCGTACAAGGTAGTACGGGCAGTGCTTATTTAATGACGGCACTTCCTCGCCATGACACAGCACTATCATCGGGCTCTTGTGGATTTGCTGAGTGTGACCCTGCCACAGATCACCCTCCCACGCCCTCTGGTGCTGCCGCCTCGGTCCGGGACTGCTTATTCGGGTTACCCCTTATTCACAGCTGTCCACCATATCTGATGGAGCGTTCGCCATCCGCCACCTGCGACCCGCCCTATACCTGAGGCTCGGTTCCCCTATTAGTGCTAGGACTAAAGGGGAGGGCCTTAAAAATACCAACCGTTATTAATTTATATTTGTTTGATTTAGTCAATTATGTTTTTAAAACCCCTCACCTACTTAACTTCACATCTTACACATATAGCCACAATACTAGACAGAAAAATAATGCAAAAATAGAATTTTTACAGACTTACAAAAACACTTGATAGCCATGTCGTTCAAAGCTTGAAAACTTAAAAACTTTCTCTTGCCTTTAATCAATAAATACGACCAAAAACTATTTTAAACAATTTTAAATTTTTGGAGTTTTTGAAAATCCATTTTTACACTTTAGAGGAATTTTTTATGCTTGACAATATTAACTTTTGTCCGTACTTTGTTGTAATTGATTTATGTATTTGTTTTTGGGTAACATGTTAACGATATACAACCTGAAGCTTATTTTTTTAATTTTTATTCACTGTTAATCTAACTTTTTAATGACTTGGCCTGTTGCTGTATATTTGACATTGTCTATGATTGTATTTATCCAATGGCAAATGAAGATGTATTATTATTATTATTATTCAGTGAAGAGAGTTATTTTCATATATCCCTTCAGTTGGTTTTTTTACAGGACAGACAAATTCAAGTTTTTAAATGCTCTAAGGTGTTTTGTTTTGCCTATTACAAGCAATTGCAGCTTGCGAGTGCCATTACTGGCGTTCATACAAGGCATAAGAGTGATCCTATCTTTAGCCAATTTACGACCCGGACCACTAGTCTCTGCTCTGTAAACAATAGACCTTTTAGGTAGAAGATGTCAAAACAACCTATTCTAATCTGCATTATAAATTTGATCTGCCCCTAGGTTCATGTCTTCAAAAATTTTCTTAAACTTTTCAATAAAGAATACAAAATATTCAATGTCAGATGCAAATATTTCGCCAGTTAAGGATAAAATGAAAATCCACATCTTTTTCAATTTGTTCAGCCAACCAACACTAGCAGGAAAATTATCCTTTTTTTATAATTTTGTTATAAAACAGTTTAGCTTTTCCAATAGAAGCTCACCTGATATTGGTGTGTCTGTTCCTCTCTTGCATGAACTATGCATAAAATGCATCTTCCACTTGTGGAAATTCATGCATTTTAAATTTCAAAGTTTTTCTTCACAAACTTTGGAATCCTTATTCTTGACAAAAAGATTCAATCTGGTCTTTCTCTTTTTTTTTTTTTTTTCTCGTGAACTCTCATGTCTGGTGTTACACTCAGTGGCTAAATGCAATAACTTCTCATCCTTTTCCCTTTTTTAATATTTTGTACTTTTTATTTAAGGTTAGGTTTATGTGTTTACATTTCCCTGCCATTAACAAGATATCAAGAAACTGACACTTACATATAAACAGTACAAAAGATACAGTTCAGCAGGAAACTAACAGTGACGCGATATGTGTATACTGTGTTTGTCTGTAGGTCGCACACCTGCAGCAATATGGAGGACCCCCCACAGCCCTCCCGAGTGCCAGATTCAGACTGGCACAGGGCCAGATTACAAAGAATTTACTATAATACTTAGATGACAAAGTACGCTCAATTTACTTAAATTGGTCGGTAGCGTAGTTGGTTCAATCCCAGCTTCATGTGCTAAAGGTTCTCAGTTCGATCCCAATCAGAGTCAATACATTTTGAGAAGGATCAGCTGATAACCACCGGCTGTTCATTTGTCATTGGGCTATTAATTAATGACACTTTCTAAGGAATAGTCAGCCTTAGTTTGTAACAATGACTGCATTCGCTCATCTACACTCATCACACTCATTCGAAATCCATATTCGCCCATATCTTGACGATCGGCGTCTTATGAATAAATAAATAAAAAATAAATAAAATAAATAAATTTAGAAGTTTACTATGAAATAATTGTTTCTTTATCAAATATTAGTTCTACAAATAAATTAATAATTTTGTTATGCTTCAGAAATTAGTGATTCAGTGGATTCTGGATCAGTGGAAGATCCAGTCCGTAGAGATCACGTTGACACACTTGATATGGATGGTTACGATAATCATTCTGTAAACAGGTATGTCTGTTCTCCTTATGTATTACATTAATGAATTTATTACATGAAGAGTTTCTCATTGTTTTGTTTGCCTTACTGCCAGAACAGTGAAGCTCTTAAAAAATCTAAAACATACTAAAATTTTCACTGTTTTGATAACTCAACAACCTCTGTGTCCTTGAAGTGTCGAGTTACTGAGATTTTACTGTGTATACAACTTTTTTAGTAGAAGAATTTATGTTCACAGCTCAATATTTGTTGAGTCTGCAGTCAAAATAATGCTATTTGATTGGAAAATAAAATTTAAACAATCTCTTATGTGTAAAATAAACTGATTTATGTCACCCTAAATTGGTATATAGAGTTCTAAGATAATGATGTTTTTTGGTGATGGTTCAATTTTGATAATGTTTCTCTATCAAAATTCCATTAGTTGTGTAAAGAGTGAAATAACACAACACAACTAATGGAATGATAAATAAAAACGGAAATACGAGGGCCGTTCGGAAAGGAACCTCCGGTGTTCTTTAAGTAAAACTCAGACATAATTAAAAATATTTTATTATATACATCCTAAAATTACATCTTTCAGCTATTTTTCAACATAATTTCCAAAAACATTAAAACAAAATCATATCTTTGCACTAACTAAAATTGGCCGCCTGTGCCTTGAGCCAGCCAGAGACTGCATTCTTGAGTTTCTCATCGTCCTCAAACCTCTGAGAGCCCAGCCATTTCTTCAAGTGCATGAACAGATGAAAGTCACTGGGAGCTAAATCTGGGCTGTATGGTGGATGGCTAAAAGACCCATTGAAATTGTTCAAGAAGGTCTGGTTTTTCGAGCACTGTGGGGTCGGGCGTTGTCATGAAGGAAAATGACGCCAGACGACAATAAACCGCGCCGTTTGTTCTGAATTGCCCTTCGTAGGTTTTTTAAAGTTTCAACGTACGAATCTGATTTGATTGTTGCTCCACATTTCATAAACTCCACAAGAATTCCTTTTGTATCCCAAAACACGGTTGCCATTAACTTCCTGCCGGAAAAATCCTGCCGGGCTTTCGTTGGTTTGTGTGGTGAGTGTGTATGACCCCATACCTTTGATTGTTCTTTGGTCCCCGGATTCACATATTTAACCCATGTTTCATGGCCCGTTACAATTGGGATTCAGAAAAGATTGACCATCTTGATCATAGCGCATAAGAAAGTCAATAGCAGAGTCCATTCGCTGGTTTTTGTGGTTTTCTGAAAGAATTTTCGGGACCCATCGTGCACAGAATTTCTTGTAGCCTAACCTTTCTGTCACTATCTCGTACAAAACAGTCCTAGAAATCTGTTGAAATTCATCCCAAAGCTCTGAGATAGTGAACCGTCAATTGTCACGAATCCTCTCGTTGATTTTCTCGACAAGTCCATCGGTAACCACAGATGGTCTGCCACTCCTCTCTTCATCGTGGACATTAGTTCGGCCGTTTTTGAAATGTCTGACCCATTCCCAAACAACTCCTTTACTCATTACTGCCAGTCCATACACAGTGCACAGTTCTCTATGAATGGCTGCCGCTGAATACTGCTTGGCTGTAAAAAATTGAATGACAGATCGCACCTCACATTTTGCGGGACTTTCTATGACAGACGCCATTTTCACAAGTTACAGGAAACGAACTAGCGCTCAGACGACCTTCACAGTACCACGGCTGGATGCCGACTGACGAGACCTGCGCGTCAACGGTACTATGGCGGCACTATCCCCTCCACTTCCTATTCTATAAGCAACCAGAGGATACTTTCCGAATGGCAGAGTCCACTCGCTGGTTTTTGTGGTTTTCTGAAAGAATTTTCGGGACCCATCCCAAAAATGAAGCATGAATCCCCATATAAAATTGATGGGGATTCGGCTTGAATTCCTGAACATTAATTTTATACAATAATATGTATATTAATGAAGTCCTTAAAAATTATTTTTATTGTTATAGGTTTGTTAAGTAAAGTTTTGGTACTGTTGTAGATATAAATTATGGTAAATTGATTAATTTTTTTGGGGTTACTGGTTATAATACTTTTTGTTGTTATATTAGTTAATCATCATCATCATCATCATCATCATCAGCAGCAGGTTCCAGTCTTCTCCCGGGTCTGCTTGGTAAAACAGTCCTCTCCACCATAGCTTATCTTCCCACTTCCTTTCTTCCAATATGTTTTCCCATACCTCCCCTCTTCTTACTACACTCTCCTTTAACCCATCTCTCCATCTACCCCTTGGTCTACCCCTTGGACGTTTACCCTGTATCCTCCACTCCATCCAATTTTTTGGTATCCTCTCATCCTCCATCCTTTTCACATGTCCGAACCATCTAATTCTTTCCCTTTCTATTTTATCTTGCAGAGGTTTTTCATTTAATCTGTCTCTTATGTTTTCATTTCGTATTCTATCCCACTTCGTTACTCCTAATCTACCTCTCAGGAAACGCATCTACATGCCTTATCTTGCTCTTTTCTCTATTCTTCATTACCCATGTCTCTGCTCCATATGTTAATATTGGTATTAGTATGTCCTATTTTATAATTTCTTTACTTCTTTGTGGAAATTTCCTTTGTCTTTTTTAAATCCCCTAAACAAATTTTTGTGAAATTTCCAGCCTGTCTAACTCGTTCATTTATGTCTCTTTCATTTTTACCATTTTCTTCCAGGACCCCTACCCAAATATTTGAAGAACTGTATTTCTCTTCATTTCCTCTCTTCCAGCATTAATTTTTCTAATATACACTCTTTGTTCCTTTTTTGTTACCATATATCACTTTTCGACACATTGAATTTCATCCCATATTTCTTTACTTCTTCTCCCCACACATCCAACTGTCTTTGTACCTCTTTTTATTTTACTTCCCCAAACCATTAAGTCATCCGCAAATCCCAAATAAACCTTCATATTTTCTTCTCCAATTCTTTTTGCCACTCCATTCATTACTTCATCAATATGTTATAAGAGAGAGGTGACAAGCGCTCCCCCCTGTCTTAATCCTTTTTTCTTGTTTGAACCACCCTGTCTTTTCACCCCCTATTTTTAACACAACTTTGGCTTTCTCCACAAATCTCTCTTACTCTTTCAATTATACTGTCTTTAACTCCCTTCCTTTTAAGTGCTTCCCTTACCTTATCTCTTCTCACAGTATCATACGCTTTTTCCATATCCAGGAACCCCATTACTAGATCTCTTCCATACTCATAATTCTTCTTCCTGCATCTGTTTAGCAGCAAAAAAATGAGGTCTATTGTTGATCTTCCCGGTCTAAATCCACTTTGCTCCTCTCTCAGTTTTCTTTCTACTTCGTTCCTCACCTTTTTTTCCAAAATTTTCTCATATACCTTTGCACTGTGACACATTAAGGCTATCCCTCTATAATTACTGAAAACCTTCCTACCCCCTTTCTTGAAGATTGGCACTATTACTGCCTTTTTCCAATCTTTTAGAGTTTTTCTTTCCCTCCATACCACTCTCATCACTCTGTATAGCCACTGCATGCCGACAAGCACCCGCCCTCTTTATTAGCTCTATTGGTAACTCGTCCACTCCTGCTGCTTTTCCCTCTTTCATCCTCTTTACAGCTTCCTCAAACTCTAGCCACGTTATGTCCTCATCTTCCTCTCCATTTCTCTCTATTATATCTTCCTCCTTCCCCTCTCTTTGTGTTTCGACATTTGGGGTTTAGTAATGTCTGGAAATATTGTTTCCACATATCTTTTAACTCTTCCTTATTTTTTTATTTCCTCTCCTTCTTTATTTTTTATCACTACATCTATTTTTTCCCCATTCCTCCTTTTCCTCACTAAAGATAAAAGTACTTTCTTTACTCCCATTTGAATCATCTTCCATCATCCTAGTCCATTCTTCCATCCATTTATTCTTTCTTCTTTAACTATTTTCTTTGCTTCCTTTTTCCAAACGTGCATATTCTTCCTTAGCTTCATCTGTCTTTTCCTTAAACCATGTCCTAAATGCTCTGTTTTTTTATTTACCACTTCTTTTACCCTTTCATTCCACCATGGAGTTTCCTTCCAACTTCTTTTTTGCACTTGTCCTTCCACATATTTTTTCAGCTGCCTCCACAAACGTTTCCCTAAATTTTTTCCACTCTTTCTCTACAGACTGAGGTTGTTCCTTTGGTAAATGCTTTTTTAAAACTTCTTGAAACTCCTCTTGTTTCTCCCCCTCCTTCAGCTTCCACACTCTAATTTTTCTCTCCTGTTTTTCCCCCCCGTCTTTCTTTGTTTGTTGGTCCTAAATTTCAACACTAACAGTCTATGGTCACTGTCCATGGCTTCCGTAGGATTGCTTTGATGTCTAAAACTTCTTTTTTTATTTCCTCCTTATATATGAAGTAGTCACTACTGACTTCCTACCATCCACTCCTCCATACCATGTTATTTTATGATTTTCTCTTTTAGCAAACCAAGTATTTCCCACAACTAGACTGTTTCTTTTACAAAATTCCAATAATCTATCTCCTTCTCTATTCTTGTTCCCCCACCCTTCTTTACCTATTACTTCCTCAAAACCTTCTCTATTTTTTACCAACATGTGCATTAAAATCTCCCATGATTACCAGATTCTCCCCTATCTAAACCCCTCTCTGTAATTCGTCTTCAAAAATTTTCTTTTTCTTCTAAGGCATCCCACCTGTGGGCATATACTTGGATCAATTTTCCCAAAATTTTATCCTTTCAGATTAATTTTTGTTCTTATTATTCTGTCATTTACTCCTTCACCTCTGCTATTACGTCCTCTTTAATTATCCAACCTACTCCGTTTCTCTTTCCCTTTCCCCATTTCCCCTTTCCCAAAACAGTGTAAAAACCCCTTTTCTCAATTCTTTAAAATCCTTCTCCTCTCCACTTAGTTTCAGCCAATCCCAACACGTTAATCTCCTCCTCTTCATCATTCCACCACTTCTTCTACTTTTCCTCTTAACGTCCTAATATTTAATGTGCCAATTCTCAGTCCTAATTTCTCGCCGGGTCTCTTTCCTTGTTTTCCGTCCTTTCTGAGGCTTGTTGTACCATTTTTGAAAGCAAGGTATTCATCCACTACTGGCTTGCTAGGCCTATCGTAGCTTCACCAGAGCCCCGTTAGCCGTCACTTTCAGAGTTCCGTAAAAGCCTTACCAGCAACCTTGGAGGTACCAGGGCTCACGAAGTCCCAACTGGTCTCGCCTCTACAGGCTATCCCCTACTTTATGACGTTGCCCGTCTCCTACGACGTGGACGAGGGGTTGGACTTCTAGGAGACCCAAGTCTAACTAGAATATTAGTTAATATTCTATTGAAATGTTGCATATTACTATTTGTCAAAATTCTTTAATTTGTCTTAAAACTGACATCTGCAAAAGTTTACATTTGTATCTTGTTTTTTTAGTCAATAATTACAGTAATTTTCCCAATGTTTTAAGACTTATTTGTTCATTTCTTTTCGAAATTAGTAGCGGTACAAGGTGTTTATATCTATTGTCGAAGAAAAACCAAAACACATGAGTTAATTATACTAGAAAAATAAAAATGACATTAAAATCTTCCTTGTTTATTCCTATGTTTTTGAGTGTAAAAGGAAAATTTTTATCTTTTAACCTTTTGCGCTCGTAAAATTATAATTTTTCTCGGCCCTTGTCAGTTACTACAAGTGTACCATCTCCATATTGCTCTATAAGTCATAATTAATTTGTGTAAGCGTCTGCAACACTTGTTTAGTACAAGTTTGTGCCACTCCCAAAATAGCCATTTTCCAAATCGCATGGTGCAGCTGGTGTACCAGTGTAGTGGTTGTTTTGTTTGGTCTTTGAAAAATACAAATACCGATATTTCAACTCGGAACTGCACTCTCGATCAGGGACGAACAACACTAAGGGAGAGGAACCATTTAGAGTACCAGAAGTTCAAAGTTGCTTCAGTCATTCAGTCTGAATTAAAATGAAAGTGGTCGGTAGTCGATTGTACAAAGTCGATTTAAATGACTTTTTTATTTAAATTACTTATGTGTTTGAATACTAAAATATGGCTGAATTAAAGTCAGATTATGTTAAGAGCAAATATTAGACGGAGAAATAGACGACAGTGATGAAGACGTGCCAGAAAACAGTCCTTGTAAATTTGTTTTGAAATCATTTTGAAAGGCTGACTTAATATGAATATTATATTACACAGATTACTTGCCATTTTATGTGTTTTATCAAAAATCTATTTAATGCATAGTCTTTTTATAAAAATGTTAACTTTTCATAATGTTCTATAAAATGAGTGTATTTTGTAGACTAGTTTGCGTTTTACTCAATTTATTTTATTTTTTGTATCATTTTAAAATGTTTCTTCAATATTATTGTTTTTAGACTATCAATTTGCCTTTTTTTTAAGTTATGTTAAATATATCATATTATTTACACAAGAATTAATTTTATGTGTTTGAATTATTGTTCCAAAAAACAAATAATTTCATATATATCCAATTATAATAATACTATTATTTACAAAATGTATGCACAGAAGAATATGTTTTAGCTATAATTAATCTATCTATTTAAATACCAACTCAAATGTTAGTGACCTGAAGCACAACAATGCAAGCAGGTGTTTTAAATCCGAGTTGTAAGGCATGAGGATGTCCCAAAAAAAACAAGTAGGCAGGTGGTAGAGCGTCTGTCCATTCCAAGCGCTGGAGGATGAAGTGTGCAAAACAAATACGACTTTTACAGCAACATGGTGATGGTAAACCCTATGTACCATCCGAGTGCAAAGGGTCAATTTGTTTTTTATATTTAATTGATGGTTGAATAAATAAAGAACCTAATTTGTAGTGTTTGTTACCGAAATTTTGACTTTAAACATTTCTCCAATAAAAACTCTTTGTCAAATTATATTGAAACTTTAATAGGTCATTTATCAACTATTTTTACTTTTGCTAGAGTTTTATGAACTTTGATATATTAACAAAAATTTCTTTTGAAAAATGTAAAATATCTTTCTAGTAATTGAGTAGGCCTATGAAATCGAATAAAACTTTGTTTTGTATGCCTATATTACAATATCATTATTGTAAAAACCGAATGAACATTTAAATAACATACTATTATGAATTTATACATATCGATAATCAAATACAGGGCAGTGTGCTGCGGCATGTAACATCATGGCACTCGCTTGACCACCGCTCTAAAAAAAGCACTGCAGAGTAGCCACTTTGAACGGCCAGTGTTGACTAAATACTGTCTTTAACTACAGTACAAGTAAACGTCACACAACACAAATTATTACAATATAAGCACAAAATGCACAAATATATTACAATACAAGTATAAATGCACAAATATTATGGTGATCGATTTCGGTGAACCACGCTCACCTTCCTCAGAACCAGAGGGATTCACAAAAGGAATGAAAATGGTTTTTCAACAACTCAATTTATAGGCCTATGATCACGTGACCCCATTGGCTGGAATCGTCAAAATGGCGGCTGCCACAATAATTGTGTGAAATATTGAATATTGAAAGTGAAGATAAATTCAATAATTCAGGCATATATAGGATTAACTGTAATGATTGTAATATGTTTTATATAGGTCAGACTGTAAATTTTAACAAAAGATATAAAAACTATGTCTCCGCTTTTAAAAGCAAGAAACCTGAAGATCTAATGTAGCTAAACACCTTCTAAACTGTACCCACAGTTGAATAAAATAGATGAAAATGTAGATATTCTAAAAGTTTTGTAAGAAGGGTCGTATTATGAATGCTTGGGAAGAGTTATTTATTTTTAAAGAAAAATGTAAGGATCGTGAAAAATTTGATGAATGAACAGGTTAATTTTGATTCCGAAACAATTTTTTTCAGCAACTAAAAAGAACAGAAGAAACAGCCAATAGGGATTAACCAATATTATCACAGCAGCCGCCATTTTGATTCCAGCCAATGGGGTCACGTGATCATAGGCCTATAAATTGAGTTGTTGAACACCATTTTCCATTCTTTTGTGAATCCCTCTGGTCTGAGGAAGGTGAGCGTGGTTCACCGATATCGATCACCATAATATTTGTACTTGTATTGTAATATATTTGTGCATTTTGTGCTTATATTGTAATAAATTTGTGTTGTGTGACGTTTACTTTTACTGTATATGTATCAACACGTATTATGCTAATTAAAACACTATTTGTCTTTAACTGTAATCACAGCTAAAACCTTACACTGATTTGTTACATATAATTCATTTGCACCCCCATTTTCTCATGAGAGCTTTGGACCCCCCAAGCAGATGTACAATATTTATGCTATTTACAGATTGAATGTATAAAATTCAGTTTAATATGGGCAGAAACATTTACATAAGAGTTGTCTAATCCAGAAAAAGGCAATATTCTGAATCAAAAACTTGCTGATGACAAATGGGATTGAGAAGAACTTCCATTGTCTTTCAGATGCACAATTATTGGTGCGATCAAAGTGGTTACGTAAAAACTGTTTTATGAAATGAAGTAAACGACAAAAATAGTTTTTGGTGAAATATAGTTCTTATGGGAAACAAGAAAAGCCACTCAAATAGACTTCAACATGTTTGTTTTGCCAGATCTGGTCGTTGTTAGAAGAGATTGCCACGATTTCACATGCCGCTGCACACTGCTCTACGTTTGACTATTAATCCATATAAATTCAAACAAGTATTTTATGTAAAAATTTGTTCAATTTTTTTAAATATTGAAATTGTGATTTACAAAAAGGCATATAAAGTTTTATTAAATTTCATAGGCCTTCTATATTATTAGAAAAAGATGTTCTACATTTTTTATAAAAACATTTTTGTTAATTAATCAAAGTTCATAAAACATAGCTAAATTAGTAAAATAGTTAATAAATGACCTATTAAAGTTTCTATATAATCTGAGAAGAGCTTTTTATTAGAGAAATTTGGGTCCAGATTAAGTGAAGTTTACTGTATTTTTCTAACAACTAAAAACTAACAACTTATATTTATATCAGACTAAGCCACAGCAAAGCATGAGGGCTGTTTTTTTTTTTTTTTTTTTTCTTCAACCTCCAGTCTCGATGTGAAACAGCCAGTTGAACGATCAGTATGACGCAACAACAATGCACAGTAGTTATTTTATTCTATCTACAAGAGAGAATTCAGTTCACAAGAACATGTCAGATTGTGTCCGTGGGGTTATTTTTTTATTTGTTGACCAAGCTCTGCAGGTAAGTTAGCTGATGTCCTATTAGTTTATAGATTTGCAAGTTCCATTAAAATTATATTCAAGAATGCAAATCAGTTAAATGCTCTGAATTATTGTTTTAAGGTTAAATTAAATAATTCGCATTGTCCCCAATAGCCTATCCACAAATTCTATTTATCAAATTATTTCTTTATTGTGTTCTTTTGTTTTTTGTCTAGTGATGAGTTCAGGCCCACACTTTATGGACGACACACTGCTGTGAAACATCATGACACCATGAGCGAGGTATTATTTTCAATACTGTTTTACTTTCTCTACCTTACAAACTGCCTAACAAAGAGCATACTGTAAGGAATTATCTATGTATTCATTTACAATTTTACTATGTAGAATGCAATTTCAAGACAAGAATGAGGACCTGTTCAGTCGAACAATTAAGTATTCAGAAATTATGCACATGAATTGTTGTTTTTTTTAGGACTTTATAGTTGTCATGTAACAAGAAGTTATTTAACACTCCATTCCAAATGGATATTTATTTCTGTCATTGTTTGAAAAAAAAGTTCAGACTTACTGGTCAGAAAGCCCTGACTCCCTAATTTCAGACTTACTGGTCAGAAAGCCCTGACTCCCTAATTTCCGAACAAGCCTCGTTCTTGAAGTCATCTGTTATTTGAAATATTCTCGACCATTCTCTGGGTCTATAGTTTTGGATTCATACTATGCATAGCTTTTTAAAGATAAAATAGAGACCTTGTTATCAATTTAATTTATATAGTTGATAGATTGGTTGAAAAGGCTGTCATCAAATGCCAAAGCAACTCTTGGGTAGTTAATAGCATGACTTTGTGCATATCTAGTCTCAGTAAGATATGGGAAGAATATTTATAAACTCTGTGGTCACACATAGCTATAACAGATTCTGTAAAAACTGATAATAAAATATTGAGTATTTCATCTAGAACTTACTATTGGAATAGTTTTATTGATTTACTCTCACTATTCTATTTCACTATCTTAAATTTGGTTTCGGCACAAGTTGACTTGAGTTAGAAAGACATGTGTGTGGCTACTGCTAATACACACTTAAATTAATGTTTATTCCAATTGTATACAGAAACAATAACTTTTCGTAAACTCTTTTACATATGTGGTCTCAAGCATTCAGTAGAGTCCTGGTGATCCGAAATAATTGAGCCCAAACTGATTTCGGATTGCCAAATTTTTTCGACCGGATTCTTCAAAATTTTTAATGAAAACTTAATCATACAATACGTAATATTATGTAACGTTCTTTTTATTTTACAACACAACAAGACCCTACAATAGTAAAATTAGCAGGAGAAAATGAACTTTGTAATTTATATATTGTTTGGTTTGTTGTCAGCTATTATTTATTAATTTCAAAAATAAAAAAGCTGTAATATATATTTGTAACAAGATCCAAAAGTCATTTTATTTATAATAAAAATATAGTGATCTCCTGTCACAAAGCTAAATCCAATTCATCAAGACATTTAAGGCCTGCCTCATTGTTTTATTTATGCTAGCTAATCCTTCCGTAAAAGAGTGCAAGGGCACTCTGTAACTATGTGATCCATTGTTCTGATAGACTACTCACAAAATCTATGTATTTACTTTGTACTAAAAGATTCAATTCAGCTGAAATATATAGTTTTACTGTACAAATTCGTTACATTGTGTTCATACATGGAACTAATTGTTGCAGTTCAGTCAATCAGCTAACTGAAGTCACGTGGGTATTTTTGTCTTTCTCATGCGCAGACAGCACTGTTCCCATTGTTATTCTTGCATCAGCAATTTTTATATGTGCTGTTAACATACCTGAGCCATATTTATATAACATTGTTAAAGAAGTGAGTAGCCCACACAGATAGACTACGCTTGATCCCATATTACACTATGTAAGTGTTACATCCCACCGCATTGCCAGAAACACCATGTTCTTGAGACGTTGGCATACACTTCAGGGGCGAGGTATTCTTTTCAGATACAAAGAAATTTAACTGATTTTTTCGAACTCCTTTTTAAAAGGTAATTTATTGTTGTATATTTGTATGTTCTTGTCACTTTTAGAAATATAAAGTAGTGGTGTTTAAAATAATTTTTTTTCCATAAATTCTAACTTTCTTTGTTTGCTTAATTGGATTAAGCAGGTTATCAGATTACCAAGGTTTGGATTAGCAGGATTCAACTTTATCCTATTTTTTTTAAAGTAAAATTGTTGTAAATATAATAACCATATTTGATTGCAGATAATCGGCGCAAGGTTTCAACAAGTTCAAAGCCATCGCCAACAAGGAGTGGGTATGTATTATTTATTATTGCAAAGGCATGTTGGGTCTTGCGTTGTAGCACTTCAGAGCACATGCAATGATAGTGGAATAATGATAATGGAATGGAGTGGTTTACAAGTGGTGTTCTTTTTTAAACATGTTTTTGTGTTATTAATAACCTTTCCATTCGTTGGTGTATTTCGGAATGTTGTGATGAGTATTGTCTACAATTTGATCCAAAGAACTTTATTTTTTATCCATAAATAAGCTTTTAATTAAAATATTAAAAAGTACTTACTTCAAGGTTAGCGAAAGCACATGTTTTTGTCACAGCTGAATATTGATTGAATTACTAATAAAATTTCATTTCTAAAATCAAATTATTAATTTGAATGCTTAAATTACACAATCTATTCAACAAACACAAGTTGGACACTATAAAAATATTTTTATCTGTAATAAAGATTGTTGCTTGACAGGAAAAGGTACACTACATTTGACATTGGTGGCATCCAGATGATTCATGTTTTTTAACACTAACAACCTGTCTAACCACTTGAATGAGCTGTTGGAACATCTGAGCACAGTTCAAGGTCAACCATATACTACTGTCGGCACAGAAATGATAGTCCCCTGAGTTTAAGCTTTAAATACAAGCGAACCGTTCATGCTATAATAAAACAATTTACACCATTATTTAGCATATTTAATTCTGCGTTCATACATATATTCAAATAAATTTTAGCATAACTTATGTAAAACGTAGATAAAGGTATGTAGAATAAAGTCCCGTTTTATCACTCCTTTGTATTGAAGTTCGACTTTAAACAATTACTGTTTTAAAACCAATGGACCAATCTTTGTGAAATTTTTTATCATATTATAGAACTTATAAATAATGTAAATCTCAAGTTTTAAATTTTTATTTCATTTTTTATAGAATCTGCTGTAGATTTTGTAAACGAAAATTATCTCAGCACTCCTTTGTCCGATATAACTGGCTTTCAGCTTGTTTTAAAGAATAAATTCTTCACATATAAAATTATTTGTAATTGTTTATTTCTGAATTCGAATTCCTTGCATTAATACGTGTTATTTGAAACAGAGTAAATGTGCGCTGAAACGTGAACTCATCGCGCCACTTGGAGTGAAAGTACAGTCTACCCTGATGACTATGGCTGTGCCCGTAGTCTAAACTAACAAACAAACTAACTCAAACTACCTTAGTACGAAACATTTCCCATCAGCTTTTTTCATGAGGGCTTTGGACCTCAAACTGCAGCTTTAAAAATGTTTTTTTGTTTTTATATTTTATCTTATTTTTGTATTTATTGCAACATTTATGGAGATACAAATATTACAAATAAATTAATTGTCATAATCTGAGAAGTCGTCTTGTACTTCTATATCATCATCGTCATTTTCTGATTCAGAATCTTGCAAATTAATAATAATTGGTTGCACTAGCGAAATTTCAATCATAAAGATGGTCTTTCTCCCAGTAATGGTCCTTCTACTTTCTTTGCATGTTCGACACATTTTGACCAAAGGTCAGGTGACACTGATTGTAATATTTCATTACATAAATCTCGGGTAACATTTACCCCGTTTCCTTTCTCCTCTGTATTTGATCTATTTATTTTTGCAGCCTTATTTTTCACATATGCCCAAATAAGATCTATTGCATTCAGTTCGCAGTGTGCAACTGGCAATCATATCAGCTCTACATCTGACCTCAATTCCTTCGTAATTTGATCAAGAACTTTTTCTGGTGTCTGAAAGTACGGTTTTGCATGGTTAATCAAAACAGCCTTTGTAAGTTTTTCAAATTAAGTCGCATCGGGTGGTAAAAGGACGTTTCTTTTTTCTAGCCAAGAAATAATATTTGCTTTTATCCACGACAAGTTGGGGGTTTTTTGTGTCTAGATCAACCATAGTGTGATAAGGCGCTTGATCAATTACTACCGCAGACTTTGGAGGTAGGATGGTCAAAACTTTCCTGAACCATTCTTTGAAGTGTTGAGTATTCATTTCCTTGTGGTAGTCACCAGTACACTTTTTATCCACAAAATCCTCATGAGGTAGTGGACCAATAATTTCAACACCAATTTAGTGCCAATGTTTGATGTGGTGTATTACACAATCTAATTAGCTAAGTGGTCCTTTAGTATTACCTGGCTGCCTAAATGCTGAATTTTTTTTGCACTTCCTCTAAGAAGAGTTGCCAGAGCTGTTCGAAGATGTTCCTTTGCATATTTGCATATACAAGAAGGACGAAACTTATACTTCTAGCACATTGGAACACCACACTACTTTTCTCGAGCCCTTGCTGCTAACCTACATAATAAATTCACTTAAAAATTAGTTTGTCGTGGAGGGCTGTAATCTTGACCACCAATATCACCAGGTCTAGCTCATTGGATTATTGTATCTGGGTGTAGATGAAAGACAAGTGTTAATTCTCTGGAAGAATTAATTGCCTTTATTATGGATTCGCTTACACAGATAAAGAGGTAAATTATGGAAAGCGACACAGCAATGTAGTGCACAAATACATTCTAAAAAATATTAATAATGATGACCTCATATTGTTATATTTCTTATTAATAGGTGCGTAAAGTTAGGACAAGCCATTCATTTTTCCATTAAATTACTCATGTATTATACTTAAGTAAAACTTTTGTACTTATTTTTTTGTTGTTTTTTACTTAGCTTACATCAATCTTTACAGAATCAAATTCTCTACAAATTATGTATGAAACTTTTATGACTATTTCCCTTTTAACAAAGTTATTGTACACTAAACCTAAATAAAACGGAGTTTCTTGCCACAATTTCTTATATTTAACCCCAAATATTTAGAAACACAAAGTCAAAGATCTTTATTGCACATAAACATTTGAACATATTACAGAGTAATAACAAACAGGTGCATTGTCAATATATGTAATCTAAGTCAAACAATAACAATAATAATAATAATAATACTTATCCTAAATATAATAATAACTAACTACTGAAACAACAGAATTTGTATAAATTGTATTTATTTAAAAATGAATTATATAGTCGTGTTTTCCAAGAATTCATCAATACTATAATATGCCCTATCAGTCAGCAAGTCCTTAATATAGTGCTTAAACTTGTTTTTGGTAAAGGATTAAGATTTGCTGGTAATCTATTGTAAAGGCGTATTCCCATATAAAGAGGACTTTTTCAAACAGTGCAAGATTATGCATTGGATAACTCAAGGAAGATATATTCGTGTGTTATAGAGTGTTGAACTGTAAATTGTTTGAAAAGGCTGTCATTTTCTATGAACAAAATTTAACAATTCAAAAATATACTAGGGGCATTACATGTAATTTTTTAAAAAGAGGACGACAGCTAGTTCTATAACTTTCCTCTGAAATAACTCTAATTATGCTTTTTAGAATTCTAAATACTTTAATGAAATCAGTTGAGGTTCCCCACAGTACAATACCATACTTGAGCAAGGAATGGACATAGGCACAATACACAATTTTTAATGTATCTAATGAGACAGAATTTTTTAGAATGTTTAATGCAAATCGGAATGAGCTTAGTTTATTTACTAAAAGCTGAATGTGTTGTTTCCAATTCAAGTTTTTATCCACATTAATGCCAAGAAATTTATGGCAGTCAGTTAGATCAAATTCTGTATGTTTTAATTGATTATTGATGTAATTTCGTGTTTGAAAGTGCATTTGTTAGTCTTTGTTTCATTTAATAAAAGCCCATTTGATTTAACCATGCTTTTAGTTCAAGTAAAGTAGACTTAACGGTTTTTTCCAGTCGAATTAAACTAGGTTCACTAACTATGACACTAATGTCGTCAGCAAATAAAATAAAATTTCTTGGAACATGCTTAGTTAAGTCATTAATATAAATTAAGAATAGTGTTGGCCCCAAAATGGAACCTTGAGGGACACCAAAAGTTACTTTAGTCCAACTAGAGTAGATTCTATTAGATTTTTTTAACAAGGACTGTTCTTTGTTGTCTTCCCTCTAGGTATATTTCATTAGAGTAAGGGCCTTACCTTGTATACCCAAATTGGACATTTTTGCTATTAATAAGTTATGGTCAACACAGTCGAAAGCCCTGGACAAGTCACAGAACAGTCCTGCGGTAGTTGATGCTAGTCCAGGGTTTCAGCAGTTCTGTTTACAAAAGATATTAAAGCTGATTCCGTGTTTTTTATTTTTTCTAAAGCCAAATTGTTCATTTGCAATTAATCTGTTGCTTTCAAGAAAGTTTGTAATCCTATCATGGAGTGCTTTTTCAAAGATTTTCGAAATATTACTCAACAATGAAATTGGCCTATAATTACAAATATCTGTTTGGATCCTTTTTTAAAAATAGGTTTAACCTCTGATAATTTTAGTTTACTTGGAATTTTCCCAGAAATCATAGATTTGTTAAAGGTGTGAGTCAAGATGGGCTTATTATATATACTGAAGACTTTAGTAAAAAGTTTGGAATTCCATCCCATCCAACAGAGTTACTGTTGTTCAAATTAAGGATATTTTTGTTGTTTCTTTAATTGTGATTGGTTGAAATTCTTCTAAAACTGGGATATTATTAAGTGATTTAAGGTTCGAAATGCACATGTTGGCTTTAGGGATATTTAAAATGTTAGTTACATTTGCAAAGTGATAGTTTAATTCATCAGCAACTTTTTGGGGACTGAAAATAGTTTTATTGTTAACCTCTAAGAGCAATATTTCTTGTTTATTTTGTGGAATACATAACTCATTTTTAACCACAGACCAAGTTGCTCGGGATTTATTTTTTGATTTTTTTATGTATATATCATTGCTCATAATTTTAGCTCTTCTTACAACGGATTTGAATATTTTTTATATTTTTTCACATATTCCTGAAAATTTACATTAAAGTTACTTTTTGCTTGTACATGTAGCAGTCTTTTTCTTTCAGATGAAATTTTAATTCCTTGAGTTATCCATTTATTAGGCTTAGTTTTCTTAAATATTTTGCTTTTAATAGGGAAAAATTCCTCCATACAACCAATAAAATTACTAAGAAAGAGATTATAAACAATTTTCGACAGATTCCTCTGTTGATATTTCAGAGAACACCAATTGCAACTTATTTAAGAAGGATAAAAAATTGTCTTCACTATAAAATCTTGTCTTGATCACATTTTTTGGTAGTGACTTACCATCTTGTGAGCTCGGCAGAGAGATTAACAATGCATTGTGATCTGATAAAGAAGAATTAATATTATAAATAACATTACTGCCAAAATGTGTGCTGGTCAATACAGGAAGCTGAACGAGATGTTATTCTAGTCGGCTGTCTGTTATTTATTTTATATCCAAATTCATTAACTAAATTTTGGAAAAGAAAAGAATGGTTATCATTTTTAAGAAGATCGATATTAAAATCTGAAGGAATTAAAATTTTTTTTGTTTTTTTTGATTTTTTTTAAATTTTTAAATTAATAAACATTTAAATTTTTTGAAAAAATTTATTTTAGTTATGCAAAAAAAGGGGAATTTCCCAAATACGGGCTATAACAAAAAAATTTTAAATGATTTTAAATTTCAATAAAGGGAACCTTCAAAAGTTAATTCGGGCATTAAAAAAAAAGCTAATCCTCTCTTAAAATAGAATCTAAATCACTGCCCAATCAGTTTTCAAGATCCTCCCCCGTGATTTATTTCTAAAAAAACCATGAGCTAATTTAAATTTTAAATCAAATTTTTATTTAGGAAAATAAAGTTTTTTGGGAAAAATTTAATTTTTCTTTTGACAAATAATTTTGATATCCGGGTTTCAAGTTTTAAAAAAAGATTTCAATTTTCATTAAATTTTTTCTTTGATGCCTTGTAAATTAAAAGGGTAATAACATAGCTACTTTAAATTTTTTTAGAAAAAACATTATTTTGTTTTAAAAAATTTTTTATAGTTTATGTTAGGAAAAAAAGTCCGGATTTTTTTAAAAAAAAACTACTATTTAAAAAATACACCTATGAAACCCCTATTTCTTTATTTTTTCTTGTGCCCAAAAGACATTAAAAATCATAATATTTCCTTTCCCTTATTTATTTTTTCCTTAAGTTGTGAAAAAGTTTTATTTCACTCAATATCCATGTTTCTTAACAAAAATGTTTTAACTGGCTGTAATTCACTAAAGAAAAATTCAGCCCAAGAAAAATGTAAAATATTTTCTTTTTTTTTGGTAGTAGAAATTAAAATGTACTTTTGAAGGGGGGGGGGAAAAAACGTCATAAAATTTCACCCTGATATTTTTAAATTATTATTTTTTTTAAATATATAAATATATAAAAAAGTTTATTTTTCCCCAGTTTTTTTTTTAAAAATTTCAAAAATTTAAATTGAACATACTAAAAAAAATAAATTAAAAAAATGTGCCACTATTAACTTCAAAAGATTGTGTAAGTCCTTGAGGGCCTCATACTTTTAGGGCATTTTAGGTCAAATAACAAACTTAAAAAATTTGATCCATAAAACCTAAAAAGCAATTTTGTAACCATTTTTTTTCAATGGCCCTCTTAAAAAACCAAATTTTTTTTTCAAAATTATAAATTTCCCTTTGAATGTAGCAATGTTGATTTTAAAATTTGCAGTTTTTTTTGGGCCAAACATATACTTAAGGGACAATTTTTCTTATTTTAAAATATTTATAAAATTTTCTTTGATTGTCCTTTGAAATTTTGCAATTTTGGGGAACTTTGCAATGCTTGTTTTCAGTTTTTTAATTTGACAATAAAAAAAATTTGATTAGAAAAAAGGCCCAAAAATTTTTATTGACATTTTCTTTGAGAAAAGTACAATGAGGTCAAAAAATAAGAAATGAGTAACAAAAGTTATGGGTAAATTTGTTTAAAAAATTCCTTTTCTTATAAAATGGCTTCTTGAAACCCAAGGTTTGTCATATCTTCTTGAGTCTCTTTTTTTGGTTTTTTTTCTTTATTCCTTCTGGCAAAAAGGTTAAAAAAAGGAGTCCCTTCCCTTGTGGGTTTGGTTTTTTCCTTTCAGATAGGTTCATTAAATTGTACGGAAAGACAAAACTTGATTGCTTTCCGTGTGAAAGGGGGGTAAATGTGGGTCTCTATTTTGTTTGGCCCTGGAGACTGCGAAAACGGGAAATTCCCTTTCGGGGGATGTGGGGGGGATTTCATATTTAAAAAAATTTTTCCCCCTTTAAAAGGGCTTTTTTCGCAGCTTTTTCCGGGTATTTTTGAGTCCTGCTGGGCACCCTGTTTTCCCCTTTTTTTGGGGTTTGTTTTATTTGTTCTCAATCCAAGTTGGGAGTTGGATTTTCCCCCCATACTAATATGCCATAAGTGAGGTGATTTTTCGAATAGGAAAGATAGGCATTTTTTTGCGGGTTTGTAGATCACAAACCTGCTTTAAACCGCCTGATGGCGTATTTTTCCAGCGCTTACTTCTTGCACAGGGGGTTCAATTGTCTTTTCCCCCAATGTAAATTTTTCGAGTCAATAAAAATGCCTAATATTTTGCATTGAGTTTAAAAATTTTTTGGAATCCTTTGGAGGGGTTTTGAGGTAAAAAACTCTTTTTTTAAAGTGGTGAAGTTAATTTGGACGTTTTTTTTTCATTAAGCACAAATTTCATTACTGCGGCAGTATTTTTTCATTTTGGGAAAAAGGGTTGTTTTTAGTGAGCGGGGTTTGAGTAAATTCCACTGTTTTGTCTGTAGGGGGTTAATTACTGTGTCACCCTGCATACATTGTATTTTGGCATAGTTTATTTAAAGTTCTTCTGGGGGGGTCGTTAGTAGTAGGAGGAACATACAGGCCTGGGGAAACTGACCCTTTTTTGGGCCCACCCCTCTATATATGCCTTTTTTTCCCCCAAAAAGCGAGTTTTAAAATCCCTTTATTGTTGTTTTTTCGGGTTCATTATCTCTGTGACCTGTTCCCTTTCCATTTGGGTTTCTGAGAAACCATTTTGCTTTTTTCCCCCTTTTTTATCCCCAAGAGTGCCCTTCTCTGTAAGAGTTTATTGTGGTTGGGGGCAGCCCCAAACCCCTTACAAAAGCCCAAGAAATAAGCTTTTTTACAAAGCACCCTTTTTTCAAGTTGGTCTTTTAATGTACTCTGCCCTTAAATTTATAGCATTTGGGGTTGTGGATCTCCCTTTTAAAGGGAATCCGTTTTTTTTCCCCCTTCCTTTTACCCAAATTGTTTTGTTTTAGATAATTTAGAATTTTTTTTTTTAAGCCCTTTTTAAAATGCCGCCCCAACACGCCTCCGTGCGATGCTTTTTCTGTACAAAAAAAGCAGCGACACGGAGCTTGTCGATCCGAAAAAAAATTTTAATTATAGAACAAACTTACAAAAATTAATTTGGCTAGTAACGTTTAAAAACAGTTTTAAAAAAGGCATTAAAATACTTGTTTCGATGTACAGAAAAAATCCAAAAAAAGGAAAATAAATTTTTTTCTGGGAAATTTTGAGTAGGCTTTGAAATGGAAAAAAAATTTTTTTGTAGGCCTTTTATTACAATATAAATTATTGAAAAAAACCAAATGAACATTTAAATAACATACTATTATGAATTTATATTTAAATCGATAATCAAATACAGGGCGGTGTGCGGGGCACCGAAAACATAAATTGGCACTCCCCCTTGCCCAAACCGCTCTAATAAAAATCACTGCAGAGTTTCCACAAGGAACTGCCAGTTTTTGACTAATTACTGGTTTTTTAACGAAATTTCCCACAAAAAACCTTACACAAATTTGTTACAAAAAACCCCCTTTTTTGCTACAAAACCAATTTTTTTCATGAAAGCTTTGGACCTCCAAAGCGGGTTTTAAAAAAAGGGGATATGTAAAATTTATTTATGCAATTTAACAAAATTGAATGTACAAAATTTACAGTTAATATGGGCGGGAACTTTTACAAAAAATTTTGCCCAAAATTCCAGAAAAAGGCAACTATTCTAAAATCAAAACTTGCTGATGACAAAGGGGATTGAGAAGAACTTCCACTGTCTTTCAGTTTCACAATTTTTGGTTTGCGATAAAAGGTTCCCTAAAAACTTTTTTTATAAAATGAGGTAAACTACAAAAAAAGTTTTTGAAATATAGTTCCAAAGGGGAAACAAAAAAACCCACAAAAACCCGGACTTCAACAGGGCCCAACATGTTTTTTTTTGGCCTGATCTGTCGATGGTAGAAGAGATTCCCCAGGGATTTAAACAGCCGCGCAAAACTGCCCCTATTTTGACTTTTAATCCATATAAATTCAAACAAGTATTTTATGAAAACCATTTGTTCTTTTTTTTTTAAATTTTGAAATTGTGTTTTGAAAAAAAACCCTATGAAAGTTTTATTAAAATTCATAGGCCTCTGAATTATTTAAAAAAGATGTTTTCACACTTTTTTCATAAAAACTTTTTGGGTTAAATTAATCACAGTTCAAAAAACATATTTAAAATTAAAAAATTTTTTTAAATAATGACCTTTTTAAAGTTTCAAATATAATCGGGAGAAAAAGCTTATTATTAAGAAATTTGGGTCCTGAAAAAAGCTTTTTTTAAAAGAAATTTGGGTCCGGATTAAGTGAATTTTTATTTGTATTTTTCTAACAACTAAACACAAAACAACTCATATTTAAAATCAGCCCTAAGCCCACCAAGCATGAGGGTTTTTTTTTAAAACCTCACAGTCCCCAAAGTGAAACGGCCAGTTGAACGATCAGTATGACCAAAAAACAATGCACATTTATTTTAAAAATTAATCACCACAAAGAAAATTTCCCATTTCACAAGAAAAAGTCAGTTGTGCCCTGTTTGTTATTTTTTTATTTGTTGACCAACATTTGCAGGAAAGTTACTGATGCCCCTTTTTAAAATTATTTCCTAGATTTAAAAAGTTCCAAAAAAAATTATATTCAAAAAGGGGAAAAACAGAAAAATTTTTTTCTGAATTATTTTTTTTGGGGTTAAAATTTTAAAAAATTTCCCGCATTGTCCCCTATACCTTTATGCACTAAATCAATTTATCAAAAAATTTATTTTTTTGGGTTTTTTTTGTTTTTTGCTAGTGATAAGTTCAGGCCCACATTAAAGGGAAACGACACACTCCCTTTTAAAAATTTTTAAATGACACCGGGGCGGGGGTTTTAAATTTTCAATAATTTTTACTTTCTCTCCCCCATAACAGTATGGATTTTTTTATTCCTAATTATTTATAAAAAAACCTGGAAAAAAATTTTAAAAAAGTTTTTATAAAATATTTTAAAAAAATTTTTTAAAATACCTAAATTTAGGTAAATTTTTTTCCCGACTTTAAACAATCAATAGCACCCCTGTTGTAATAAAAGGGGTCAAGTATGAAGGGAAAGTAATAGTTTTTGGGAAAATTCACGGGTTAATATTTTTTTTTTTCTCTGCTAAAATTCTCTACTCTATATAGTGGGATCCAGATTCTTTTAAAAAGGTTTCTCCTTAAGAGAAGTACCCCCCTTTTGGGGTCAAAAATATTTTTATCAATTTTGGTTGAAAGCGAAATTTGGGTTTAAAACCCCAGCTTAAAAAAAGCAAACGGGTTTCTCGGTTTAAACCCAAAACGCCCAAAAAAAAGTTGAAAGTACCCGCTGAAAAACGCCACGTCCCTTTTTTTAAAAAATTTAATTTAAAAATATTTCCCTTTAGGAATAGTCGGCCTTAGCTGTAACAAAATTTTGCTCTTTCTACACTTTTAAATCTTAAAATGGGCCGCCCAAAAACAAAAAAAAAAAAAAAAGGGCCAAAATATGCAGTAAATTTAAGCCTGTAAAAAATTTAAATGCGAAACTGCCCCAAAAAACCCTGCCAAACAAAGAGCATTCTGTACGGTTCATAATGAAATTCTTTTTTCCAATATTACTAGTAAAAAGGAAATTTTCATTTTTTTTTTTTTTTTCAGGACATAGTTTTTCATGAAACAAGAAGTTATTTAACACTCCATTTCAATTGGATAAAAAATTTCGGGTCATTGTTTGAAAAAAAAGTCAGACTTAATGGTCCAGAAAGCCCTGACCCCTAAAATTCCCGAAAAAGGGGCCTCGTTCTTGAAGTCATCTTTTTATTTGAAATATTCCCCGGAACCTTTACTCCCTTGGGTTCTATATTTTGGATCACATTAAAATGCATAGCTTTTTAAAGATAAAATAAGACCAAATTATCAATTTAATTTAAAATAGTTGATAGTTTGGGTTTTGAAAGGGTTTTGGTCATAAAATTTGCCAAGCAACTTTTGGGGTAGTTAATAGTCATGATTTTGTGCATATTTATTCCCCCTGAAAAGATAGGGAAGAATTTTTATAAACTCTGGGGGCCCCACACATACATAACAAATTCTGTAAAAACTGTAAAAAATTAAATATTTCATCTAGATTTTCATTGGAATTTTTTAAAATTGATTTACACTCACTATTTTCAAAATTTTTCCCACTATGTTAAATTGGTTTGGGCGCAATTAAATTTGATTTTAGAAAAAACAGTGGGGGCTACTGCCAATAACAAAAACCAAAAAATTAATTTTTTTCCAATTGTATACAGAATCAATAACTTTTCGTAAACTTTTTTACATAGTGGCTAAAAGCATTCAGTAAGGCCCAGGACTTAAATTAAAAGAAATTTAACTGTTTTTTTTTAAAAACTCCCTTTTTAAAAAGGGAAAATTTATTGTTGTAAAAATTTGGGATTTTTTTTCACTTTTAGAAATATAAAGTAGTGGTGCTTAAAATAATTTTTTTTTCCCTAAATTCTAAAAAGTTCTTTGTTGCTTAATAGGATTAAGCAGGTTTTCATTTACCAAGGTTTGGGGTTAAACAGGGTTTAACTTTTTCCTATATTTTTTTTTAAAAATAAAATTGTTGTAAATATAAAACCATATTTGAATTTCAGAAAATCAGCAAGGTCCAACAAGTTCCCAAAACCAAACACCAAAAAAGGAGTGGGAAGGGGTTTTTTTATTATTTTCAAAAAAGGGATTTTTGATAAAAATTTTGGGGTTTCTGGTTTTTAATAAATTGTTGTTTTTTATTTTTTTAATAAATTTTTTAAATATTACATATTACTATTTGTCAAAAAGCTTTGGGTTTTTTTCTTAAAAAATGACATCATGTAAGAGTTTTAAAAATTATTTTATCTTGTTTTTTTAGTCAAAAATTTTTCAGTAATTTTCTAATGTTTTAAAACTTTTTTTGTTTATTCTTTCGAAAATAGGGAAATGGTACAAAGGTTTAAATCTATTGTCCCAAAAAAAACCAAAAACACTTGGGGTTTAAAAAATACAAAAAAATAAAAATACATTAAAATGCCCTTTTTTTAAATTTCCCATGTTTTTTTATGTAAAAAAGGGAAAAAAATTTTTTCTTTTAACTTTTTTGGGGCTCAAAAAAATTTTAATTTTTTTTCGGCCCCCCTTTTCAGTTTCAAAAAGTGTAAACCCTCTCCATATTGCCCCTTACCTTACCTTACCCAGCTGGCCCCCCTCAAACCCAAAAGGGTTTTTTTGGGCCCCACCCAAAACTTTTAACCCCATCTTTTTCGGGCAAACCCCCTGTCCCCCCTGTAGCTCTTATGTGTCCATGTCTTTTTGGACTTGGTCCCACCAGCGAAGGGCTTTGGGCGTTTCCCAAAGGTCTTTTTCCCCCTTGGTAAAAATCTTTTCCAAAAAACTGCTCTTAAATTGGAGTTTTCCCGTTTTTTCTGTGAAAAAATGGGGCCCCCCATTTAGTCTTTGACTTTTAATTTTTTGCAATTAAATTTTGGGTCGTATAGAGTTCTCGTAATTCCCCGGTTTTTTTTTTATCCCCCCACGTACCATTTTCTAATATGGTCCAAAAAACCTCCTTAAACTTTTTTTTCCAAAAGGGTTTTTAATTTCCTTTCCCCCTTTTTTTGGGCAGTACCCCCAAAATTTCCGATCCTTTCATAACAACAGGAATAACATTTTTTTTATATAACCCTTAATTTTTTTTTTCTTAGAGAGTAAATTTTACTTTTTAGGAGGTTTTTGAAGGGACCAGTACACCCAAATTTCCACTGAGGAAATTTTTGAAT
Source organism: Stictocephala bisonia (assembly GCA_035578905.1). Lineage (NCBI taxonomy): Eukaryota > Metazoa > Arthropoda > Insecta > Hemiptera > Membracidae > Stictocephala > Stictocephala bisonia. Next base: position 86,930 of record JAQJVL010002109.1, read on the forward strand.
TAATTTCTGTTTCCTCTTTTAAATTTTTTTTTTCATTAAAAATTTCCCCCAGATACTTTTAAATTCTGTGCATTTTTTTAAAGGGGGTACGTTTTCCCAAAAACTAAAGGGAAATTTTGGACTTGACTGTGTTTTTTTTTCCAACAAATAAAATTTTTTTTTTTCTGTATTTATTAGAAATCCCCAATTTTTTTTTTTGGCTTCCCCTAATTAGGTTTTTTTTTAATTCTTTTTATCATTTTCACTTTTTGCCATTTAGAACTACATCCCTCTGCATAACCAAATAAATTTATTCTATTGCCTTTCTTTAAAGGGCCCAGGTGGGTTTTTGGTTGACCTTTCCCTTTTAAAACTCCTTTTTAAAAGGGAAAAATTTAACAACAAAGGTGAAGCCCATCTCCTTGTCCCTTAAATCCAGGTTGACCCTGAATTCTTGAGTGTACTCGTTTATTTAAAGATTAAATTTTTCATTTAGACCCCCTGTGGGAATGCTTTCTAGTGTAATAAAAATTTTCTGGGATGCCAGGTTTTTTCATATATTTCCATAAAATTTTTTTCCCAAATTTAAAACGTCATATGCTTTACTAAAATCAACAAATAAAAAAAAACGCTTTCTTAAAAAAATTTTCCCCAAAATTTGGGTAGTAATTTTTTTAGGGTGAATATTTGATCGTTTTGGATCTTTGGGATCTTTAACCACTTGATAACTCCAAGAATTTTTTTTTTCTGCAAAATCTACTATTCTATTATTAATTATTTTGGGCAATACTTTGTAGTCACAACTTAATTAAATGATAATTTCCCCCTATAGGGTTTTTGCAGTTTTAGCTTATCCCTTTTTTTTTTTAAATTGGGGAAAGACACTGCAGGGTTTCCAATTTCCCCAGGAATTTTTTTTGTTTTCCCCGATATTCAAAATTAATTTTATGTAGTTTTTTTGATTAGTTTTTTTTTCCACCGCTTTGAGTAGTTCTGCTTTGGGCTAATATGGGTTTCCAAAAATTTCTAGTTTTTTGTTCAATGGACTCCCTAAATTCTCTATAAGTCATAATTAATTTGGGTAAGCGTCTGCAACACTTTTTTTTAGTAAAAAGTTTGTGCCACCCAATAGCCATTTCCAATCGCATGGTGCAGCTTTGGGGTACCCGTAATGGTTGATTTTTTTTGTCTTTGAAAAATAAAAACACACCGATTTTCAAAATCGGAACCCTGCAAATCTTGATCAGGAACGAAAAAACCCCTAAATTGGGGAGGAACCAAATTTTTAAATACCATAAGTCCAAAAATTTCTTCAGTCATTCAGTCCCGAATTAAAAAAGAAAGTGGTCGGAAATCGAGTGTACAACCTTTCTTTTTTATATTTAAAATCATTTTTAAAATTTCCTGTGTTTGAATACAAAAAAATGGCGAATTTTTAAAAAACAGAATTAAAAATTTAAAACCCAAAAATTAAAAACCAAGAGAAAGACGACAGTTTATGAAAATGGGGCCCCGAAAACAGTCCTTGTAAATTTTTCTGAAATCATTTTGAAAAGCTGACCCCCCCTTTAAAATTTTAATATTATTTTCCCGATTTTCTTTTCCATTTTTATGTGTTTTAAACAAAAATTTTATTTAATTTCATAGTCCCCTTTTTTTTAAAAAAATTTTAAATTTTCATAATGTTTTCCCAAAAAAAGAGTGTATTTTGTAGACTATTTTTCCCTTTTTCCTCAATTTTTTTTTTATTTTTTTGTAAAATTTTTTTAAAAGTTTTCCCCTTTAATATTAAATTTTTTTTAGACTATCAATTTTCCTTTTTTTTTTAAGTTTTGTTAAATATATCAAAATTTTTTCTACCCAGAATTAATTTAAGTGTTTGGGAAAAAATTTTTCCAAAAAAACAAATAATTTCATATATTTTCCAATTAAAAATAATACTATTAAATTAAAAAAATGTAAACAGAAGAATATGTATTTAACTATAATTAATCAATTGGGTTTAAAAAAATTAAAACATCCCATCTATTTAAATACCAACCAAAGGTTTGTGACCTGAACAAAAACAATGCCAAACAAGTTTTTTTTTAAATCCATTGTAAGGCATGACGGAATGTCAAAATTTAAAAAACAATTTTGGGAGGGGGTAAGTGTCCCTTTCCCGTCCAAGCGCTGGGGGATGAAGTGGGGGGCAAAAAAAACGACTATTTTTAGCAACATGGGAAGGTACACATATGTACCATCCGAGTGCAAAGGGTCAATTTGTTTTTTATATTTTTAAATTTATGGTTGAATAAATAAAGAACCTAATTTGTAGTGTTTTTTTACCGGGAAAATTTTTGACTTTAAACATTTTCTCCAAAAAAAACTCTTTTGTCAGATTTTTAAAGGGAAAATTTTAAAAGGGCCCTTTATCAACTATTTTTTTCTTTTTCAGAGTTTTTTTGGAAATTTTAAATATTAACAAAAATTTCTTATGAAAAATGGGATCTTTTTTCCCTTTTACGAAAACCACCCAATTTTAAAGTTTGGAAACCTTTTTCCCTTATGGTCACAATCCCCAAAAAATTTTTCCCAAAAACATCGCCCCCGCGGCAGTTTTTGGTTAAGGGTTTGCAAAGCCTTTTTGTAAAAATGGGTTTTTTAAAAAAATTACAGGTTCCCTTTTACAATATAATTAAAACCCAACCTAACCATTAAAATGCCGGGGGGCGCGATGTAAATGGCGGCCCTTTGATGTATTGGGATTCTGAAAAGGTTTTAAAATAAGGAAAAAAAATGTTTTTTTTCAATAAATTGAATACCGTTTCCCCTTAATTTTTACCAAACAATGGTTTTTAAAATGAAAAATTCAATATAAATTTAAACCCCCTTTAAAAAGCCCCCCAAAATTTTTCCCTGGGGGTTCGAAAAACGCCAACCCAATTTTTTAGAGAAATTTCGAAAAAACCCCCAAGCCCCAAATTTTTACAAAATGCAGGATCTTTCAAAAATTCCCCCAGTAAAATTTATTAATTGTTTATAAATTAAAGAAATTTTTCTTGTTTGTTGGGATTGAGTTGTTAAAAATAACATAAAAAAAAAAAGTTTTTAAAATTTTTGGCCAATTTTTTGGTTTTTTTTTTGTTTTAAAAAACAAAAATAAATTTTTCTTTTTTATTTTTAAAAAAATTTGGGTTTTACTTTGTATTTTCATAACTACCAAAAATATCAAAACAAAACCCCATTGTTTTGTAAATTTTTACATATAAAAAAATTTAATTGTTAAGGGAAAATACACAAAAAAATTTTAAGAATTTACCTTGATATATACAGATTTTATGTTGCATTTTCCCCGATATTTACATTTTTTAGAAAAAAACACTGGTTTTTGGGCCCCGGGAACCCCCAAATTTTTAATTTTAAGTTTATAAAAAGTATTAAAAATTTCACAAAAAAAATTAAAACAAAAGTCTAATTAAAAACTAAAAATAATAAACATTTGAAAAAATTTTAAACCCTTTACATATACATTTTGTTATTTGCATTTTCCAGATAATTTTTTATTTTGAGAAAAACATATGTTCCCCTGGTAACCCAATATTTTTATTTGAAGGGTTTATAAAAAGTATTAAAATTTCACTAAAAAAAAATTTTACAAAAAAGTCCCCAATATTACTAAACAATAAAAAAAGCCCCCTTTTTTATATTTACAGGTCCAAAATACAATTTGTAAACCAAACCCCAAACACAAACCCGAATGGATTAACCCGGGTCATCTAACAAAAGTAAAAAAAAAACAACTTTGGTTTCCCTAGAAAGGTTTTTAAAGGGTTTTAAAAAAAACCAAAAAGGGTTTAAAAAAATTTTTTTTTTTTTGTTCCCCTTTTAAACTATAGAAAGAGTTTTGGGCCCAAATTTTTATTGACTTTGAAAAATAAAAAAGACATGAAAAAAAAAAAAAAAAATGAACGGGTCGATAAGCGATTTGTTAGCAATTTTAAAACGCGACATGAACGATCGTTAAAAACGAACGCCGGCGATTTTCGCACCCAAATGCCGGGCGATCGAAATGGCGATCGTCCCGGGGTTTAAAAGGGGGTTTAAAAAGTGGTAATCTATTTAAAAAAAAGATCCGAAAAAATTTTTAAAAAATCTTTTCTAGTAAATTTTTTAGGGCCCCTGAAATGGAATAAAACTTTGGGTTTTTTAGGCCTAAATTACAATATCAATTTTTGTAAAAACCAAATGAACATTTAAATAACATAAATAAATGAATTTTTAAATTAAAAAATAATCAAATAAAAGGGCAGTGTGCTGCGGGACCGGGAACATCTGGCCCTCTTGGGCCCCCGCTCCCAAATTAAAAAAACACTGGGAGAGTTTTTCCAAAATTTAACTGCCAGTGGGTTTACAAAATCCCCCGTCTTTAAAATGTAATCCAAACACTAAAACCCCAAAAACGAGAAGTTACAACTAATTCATTTGCAACTTACCATTTTTCCCCAGAGAGCTTTTACCTCCAAGCAGGTTTAAAAAGATATTTAAAAAATATTTTATTTCTATTTACCGATTGAATGTATTAAAAATTTTCATTTAATATGGGCAGAGCATTTACCCTAAGAGTTTTCTAAAACCAGAAAAAGCCAAATATTTTGAATCAAAACTTGCTTTATGACAAATGGGATGAAAGAACTTCCACTGTCTTTCAGATGCCCCCTTATTTTGGTTTCGATCAAAGTGGTTTTCAAAAAAAACTTTTTTATGAAATGAGGTAAAAAACAAAAAAAAGTTTTTAAAAAAATAGTTCTTAAAAGGGGAAAAAAGAAAAACCACATAAACAGACTTCCCAAAATGGCAACAAAATTTTGTTTTGCCGATCGGTCGTGGTAGAAGAAGAATTGCCACAATTTCACATGCCGCTTTTTCACTGGGGTCTATGTTTGACTATTAATCCAAAAAATTCAAACAATATTTTTTTGTAAAAACCCTTTGGGTTTAATTTTTTTTTAAAAATTTAAAATTTTGATTTACAAAAAAGGGCCCATGAAGTTTTTAATTTTTTAATTTCATAGGCCTTCTGAATTACTAGAAAAAAATGTTTTTAAAATTTTTTTATAAAAACATTTTTTGTTAATTTAAACACAGGGTTTATAAAACATAGTTAAAAATTGTAAAAAAAGTTTAAAAAATTACCTATTAAAATTTTTTATATAATCTGAAAGAGCTTAATTAAATTTGAAAAGATTTGGGTCCTGAGAAAAGCTTTTTTTTAGAAAAAAATTTGGGGCCGGGTTTAAAAAGGAAATTTTTCGTAATTTTTTTTAAAACTAAACACTAACAACTCATAATTTTTTAACAGACTAACCCAGCAAAGCATGAGGGCTTTTTTTTTTTCAACCTCCAGTTTTCGATGTGAAACAGCCCCTTAAAAGAATTTATTAAAGACGCAAAAAACAAAAGCACAGAAAATTTTTAAAAATATATTTCCCAAAAGAGAATTTCCGTTCACCAAAAACAAAGTCAGATGTGTCTGTTTTGTTATTTTTTTTTTTTTGTTGACCAAGCACTGCAGGGAAGGGTTTGCTGATGTCCTTTTTTTATTAGTCATAATTTTTTCATATTCCAAATTTAAAAAAATATTTTAAGAAAGCAAATAGTTTTAAAAGTTTTGAATTATTGTTTTAAGGGTTTTTAAAAAAAAAATTTAAATTTTTCATTGTCCCCTATATCCAAAACACTAATTCTTTTTTATCAAAATTTAATTTTTTTATTGTGTTTTTTTATTGGTTTTTTTTTCTAGTGAAAAGTTCAGGGGCCCCACTTTTTAAAGGACGACACCTGCCCGGAAACCCTTTAAAGACACCCCTGGGCGAGGTATTATTTTCAATAATGTTTTACTTTCTCTCCTACCATAACAGTATGGATATTTTATTCCTAATTATTTAGTATAACCTGTGAATTTAAATTTAGTATGTAGTATATATATTTAAAAAAAGTGTTGAATACCTAAATTTAGGTATAATTTAATTTCCGACATTCACAATCAATAGCACACTGTATGTAATACAAGGCGTCTAGTATGAATGGAAAGTAATAGTTTTTTAGGAAGCTCACTGGTTAATATTCTTTTTTCTCTGCTAAAATTCTCTACTCTATATAGTAGGATCCAGATTCCTTTAAAAGGATTTCTACTTAAGAGAAGTACTCCTGCTTTTGAGTCATAAATATATTATCTAGTTGGTCGGGTAGCGTAGTTGGTTAAGCCCCAGCTTCATAAGCTACAGGTTCTCGGTTTGAATCCAAATCTGTCATAAAAATTGTTGAAAGTGATCCGCTGATAACTGCCAGCTGTACATTTTTCGTAATTAATTATACTTTCCTGAGGAATAGTCGGCCTTTAGCTTGTAAACAAATTTATTGCTCCATCTACACTTTATATCTTAGACAATCGGCGACTTAAACAATACATAAATAAAAGCCAGAATATGCATGTCATGTTAGCCTGTGAATAACCTAAATGCTGTAACTGCTCTACAAACTGCCTAACAAAGAGCATACTGTAAGGTATCATCAATGTATTCATTTACGATATTACTATGTAGAATGCAATTTCAAAACAAGAATGAGGACCTGTTCAGTCCAACAATTAAGTATGCAGAAATTATGCACATGAATTATTTTTTTTTTTTTTTTTTTTTTTTTTTTTTTTAGGACTTTATAGTTGTCATGTAACAAGAAGTTATTTAACACTCCATTTCAATTGGATATTTATTTCTGTCATTGTTTGAAAAAAAATGTCAGACTTACTGGTCAGAAAGCCCTGACTCCCTAATTTCCGAACAAGCCTCGTTCTTGAAGTCATCTGTTATTTGAAATATTCTCGACCATACTCCCTTGGTCTATAGTTTTGGAGTCATATTATGCATAGCTTTTTAAAGATAAAATAGAGACCATATTATCAATTTAATTTATATAGTTGATAGATTGGTTGAAAGGGCTGTCATCAAATGCCAAAGCAACTCTTGGGTAGTTAATAGCATGACTTTGTGCATATTTAGTCTCTGTAAGATATGAGAAGAATATTTATAAACTCTGTGGTCACACATAGCTATAACAGATTCTGTAAAAACTGATAATAAAATATTGATTATTTCATCTAGACTTACTATTGGAATAGTTTTATTGATTTACTCTCACTAGTTCTAATTTCACTATCTTAAATTGGTTTCGGCACAAGTTGACTTGAGTTAGAAAGACAGTGTATGGCTACTGCCAATACACACATAAATTAATGTTTATTCCAATTGTATACAGAAACAATAACTTTTCGTAAACTCTTTTACACACATGGTCTCAAGCATTCAGTAGAGTCCTGGTGATCCGAAAAAATTGAGCCCAAACTGATTTCGGATTGCCAAATTTTTTCGACCGGATTCTTCAAAATTTTTAATGAAAAAAATTATTCATACAATACGTAATATTAAGTAAAGTTCTTTTTATTTTACAACACAACAAGACCCTACAATAGTAAAATTAGCAGGAGAAAATGAAACTTGTAATTTATATAACGTTTGGTTTGTTGTCAGCTATTATTTATTAATTTCAAAAATAAAAAAGCTGTAATATATATTTGTAACAAGATCCAAAAGTCATTTTATTTATAATAAAAATATAGTGATCTCCTGTCACAAAGCTAAATCCAATTCATCAAGACATTTAAGGCCTGCCTCATTGATTTTATTTATGCTAGCTAATCCTTCCGTAAAAGAGTGCAAGGGCACTCTGTAACTATGTGATCCATTGTTCTGATAGACTACTCACAAAATCTATGTATTTACTTTGTACTAAAAGATTCAATTCAGCTGAAATATATAGTTTACTGTTCAAATTCATTACATTGTGTTCATACATGGAACTAATTGTTGCAGTTCAGTCAATCAGCTAACTGAAGTCACGTGGGTATTTTTGTCTTTCTCATGCGCAGACAGCACAGTTCCCGTTGTTATTCTTGCATCAGCAATTTTTATATGTGCTGTTAACATACCTGAGCCATATTTATATAACATTGTTAAAGAAGTGAGTAGCCCACACAGATAGACTACGCTTGATCCCATATTACACTATGTAAGTGTTACATCCCACCGCATTGCCAGAAACACCATGTTCTTGAGACGTTGGCATATACTTCAGGGGCGAGGTATTCTTTTCAGATACAAAGAAATTTAACTGATTTTTCAAACACCTTTTTAAAAGGTAATTTATTGTTGTACATTTGTATGTTCTTGTCACTTTTAGAAATATAAAGTAGTGGTGTTTAAAATAATTTTTTTTCTATAAATTCTAACTTTCTTTGTTTGCTTAATTGTATTAAGCAGGTTATCAGATTACCAAGGTTTGGATTAGCAGGATTCAACTTTATCCTATATTTTATTTAAAGTAAAATTGTTGTAAATATATAACCATATTTGATTGCAGATAATCGAGCAAGGTCCAACAAGTTCAAAGCCATCACCAACAAGGAGTGGGTCTGTATTATTTATTATTGCAAAGGCATGTTGTTGATAATATTTTTGGGTTACTGGTTATAATACTTGTTGTTGTTATATTAGTTAATATTCTATTGAAATGTTGCATATTACTATTTGTCAAAATTCTTTGATTTGTCTTAAAACTGACATCATGCAAAAGTTTACATTTGTATCTTGTTTTTTTAGTCAATAATTATCAGTAATTTTCTAATGTTTTAAGACTTATTTGTTCATTTCTTTTCGAAATTAGAACTGGTACAAGGTGTTTATATCTATTGTCGAAGAAAAACCAAAAACACTTGAGTTAATTATACTAGAAAAATAAAAATGACATTAAAATGTTCCTTGTTTATTCCTATGTTTTTGAGTTTAACAGGAAAATTTTTATCTTTTAACTTTTTGTGCTCGTAAAATTAAAATTTTTCTCTGCCCTCGTCAGTTACTACAGGTGTACCATAATTAATTTGTATAATCGTCTGCAACACTTGTTTAGTACAACGTTTGTGCCACTCCAAATAGCCATTTCCAATCGCATGGTGCAGCTGGTGTACCAGTGTAGTGGTTGATTTGTTTGGTCTTTGAAAAATACAAATACCGATATTTCAACTCGGAACATGCTACTCTCGATCAGGGACGAACAACACTAAATGGAGAGGAACCATTTAGAGTACCAGAAGTCCAAAGTTGCTTCAGTCATTCAGTCTGAATTAAAATGAAAGTGGTCGGTAGTCGAGTGTACAACCTTTCTTTTTTATTTAAAGTCATTTAAATTACCTATGTGTTTGAATACTAAAATATGGCTGAATTAAAGTCAGATTATGTTAAGACCAAATATTAGACCAAGAAATAGACGACAGTGATGAAGATGTGCCAGAAAACAGTCCTTGTAAATTTGTCTTGAAATCATTTTGAAAAGCTGACTTAATATGAATATTATGTTACAGATTACTTGCCATTTTATGTGTTTTATCAAAAATCTATTTAATGCATAGTCTTTTTATAAAAATGTTAACTTTTCATAATGTTCCATAAAATGAGTGTATTTTGTAGACTAGTTTGCGTTTTACTCAATTTTATTTTATTTTTTGTATTATTTTAAATGTTTCTTCAATATTATTGTTTTTAGACTATCAATTGCCTTTTTATTTAAGTTATGTTAAATATCATATTATTTCTACACAAGAATTAATTTATGTGTTTGAATTATTGTTCCAAAAAACAAATAATTTCATTTATATCCAATTATAATAATACTATTATTTACAAAATGTATACACAGAAGAATATGTTTTAACTATAATTAATCAATTGAATCAAAGATTACGACATCTATCTATTTAAATACCAACTCAAAGGTTAGTGACCTGAAGCATAACAATGCAATCAGGTGTTTTTAAATCCGAGTTGTAAGGCATGACGGATGTCAATAAAATACAAGTAGGCAGGTGGTAGAGTGTCTGTCCAGTCCAAGCGCTGGAGGATGAAGTGTGCAAAACAAATACGACTTTTACAGCAACATGGTGATGGTACACCATATGTACCATCCGAGTGCAAAGGGTCAATTTGTTTTTTATATTTAATTGATGGTTGAATAAATAAAGAACCTAATTTGTAGTGTTTGTTACCGAAATTTTGACTTTAAACATTTCTCCAATAAAAACTCTTTGTCAGATTATATTGAAACTTTAATAGGTCATTTATCAACTATTTTTACTTTTGCTAGAGTTTTATGAACTTTGATATATTAACAAAAGTTTCTTATGAAAAATGTAAAATATCTTTTTCTAGTAATTGAGTAGGCCCATGAAATCGAATAAAACTTTGTTTTGTAGGCCTATATTACAATATCATTATTGTAAAAACCAAATGAACATTTAAATAACATACTATTATGAATTTATACATATCGATAATCAAATACAGGGCAGTTTGCTGCGGCACGTAACATCATGGCACTCTCTTGACCACCGCTCTAAAAAAAAGCACTGCAGAGTTGCCACATTGAACTGCCAGTGTTGACTAAATACTATCTTTAACTGTAACCACAGCTAAAACCTTACACTGATTTGTTACATATAATTCATTTGCTACTACCATTTTCTCATGAGAGCTTTTGACCTCCAAGCAGGTGTAAAAAAGAAATGTACAATATTTATGCTATTTACAGATTGAATGTATAACATTTACAGTTAATATGGGCAGAGCATTTACATAAGAGTTGTCTAATCCAGAAAAAGGCAACTATTCTGAATCAAAACTTGCTGATGACAAATGGGATTGAGAAGAACTTCCACTGTCTTTCAGATGCACAATTATTGGTGCGATCAAAGTGGTTACATAAAAACTGTTTTATGAAATGAGGTAAACTACAAAAATAGTTTTTAAAATATAGTTCTTATGGGAAACAAGAAAATCCACATAAACAGACTTCAACATGGCAACAGTGTTTGTTTTGCCTGATCTTTATTTATTTTTTTATTTATTCGTAAGACGCCGATCGTCAAGATATGGGCGAATATGGATTTCGATTGAGTGTGATTAGTGTAGATGAGCGAATGTACTCATTGTTACAAACTAAGGCCGACTATTCCTTAGAAAGTGTCATTAATTAATAGCCCAATGACAAATGAACAGCCGGTGGTTATCAGCTGATCCTTCTCAAAATGTATTGACTCTGATTGGGATCGAACTGACAACCTTTAGCACATGAAGCTGGGATTGAACCAACTAAGCTACCGTTAGTAGAAGAGATTGCCACGATTTCACATGCCGCTGCACACTGCTCTATGTTTGACTATTAATCCATATAAATTCAAACAAGTATTTTATGTAAACATTTGTTCAATTTTTTTAAATATTGAAATTGTGATTTACAAAAAGGCCTATGAAGTTTTATTGAATTTCATAGGCCTGCTAAATTACTAGAAAAAGATGTTCTACATTTTTCATAAAAACATTTTTGTTAATTAATCACAGTTCATAAAACATAGTTAAATTAGTAAAATAGTTAATAAATTACCTATTAAAGTTTCTATATAATCTGAGAAGAGCTTATTATTAGAGAAATTTGGGTCCTGAGAAGAGCTTTTTATTAGAGAAATTTGGGTCCGGATTAAGTGAAGTTTACTGTATTTTTCTAACAACTAAACACTAACAACTCATATTTATATCAGACTAAGCCACAGCAAAGCATGAGGGCTGTTTTTTTTCAACCTCCAGTCTCGATGTGAAACAGCCAGTTGAACGATCAGTATGACGCAACAACAATGCACAGTAGTTATATTAATCATCTACAAGAGAGAATTCAGTTCACAAGAACATGTCAGATTGTGTCTCTGTGTTATTTTTTTATTTGTTGACCAAGCACTGCAGGTAAGTTAGCTGATGTCCTATTTATTAGTCATAGATTTGCAAGTTCCATTAAAATTATATTCAAGAATGCAAATCAGTTAAATGTTCTGAATTATTGTTTTAGGGTTAAATTAAATAATTCGCATTGTCCCCTATATCCTATACACTAAATCTATTTATCAAATTATTTATTTATTGTGTTCTTTTGTTTTTTGTCTAGTGATAAGTTCAGGCCCACACTTAATGGACGACACACTGCTGTGAAACTTGATGACACCATGGGCGAGGTATTATTTTCAATAATGTTTTACTTTCTCTCCTACCATAACAGTATGGATATTTTATTCCTAATTATTTAGTATAACCTGTGAATTAAATTAAGTATGTATATATATATTTAAAAAGTGTTGAATACCTAAATTTAGGTATAATTTATTTCCGACATTCACAATCAATAGCACACTGTTGTAATACAAGGATCTAGTATGAATGGAAAGTAATAGTTTTTAGGAAGCTCACTGGTTAATATTCTTTTTTCTCTGCTAAAATTCTCTACTCTATATAGTAGGATCCAGATTCATTTAAAAGGATTTCTACTTAAGAGAAGTACTCCTGCTTTTGAGTCATAAATATTTAATCCAGTTGGTCGGTAGCGTAGTTGGTTAAAGCCCAGCTTCATAAGCTACAGGTTCTCGGTTTGATCCAAATCTGTCATAAAAAATGTTGAAAGTGATCCGCTGATAACTGCCAGCTGTACATTTTTCGTAATTAATTATACTTCCTGAGGAATAGTCGGCCTTAGTTTGTAACAATTATTTGCTCATCTACACTTTATATCTTGACAATCGGCGACTTAAACAATAAATAAATAAAAGCCAGAATATGCAGTCATGTTAGCCTGTGAATAACCTAAATGCTGTAACTGCTCTACAAACTGCCTAACAAAGAGCATTCTGTACGGTATCATCAATGTATTCATTTACAATATTACTATGTAGAATGCAATTGCATTTTTTTTTTTTTTTTTTTTTCCAGGACTTTATAGTTTTCATGTAACAAGAAGTTATTTAACACTCCATTTCAATTGGATATTTATTTCTGTCATTGTTTGAAAAAAAATTTCAGACTTACTGGTCAGAAAGCCCTGACTCCCTAATTTCAGAACAAGCCTCGTTCTTGAAGTCATCTGTTATTTGAAATATTCTCGACCATACTCCCTTGGTCTATAGTTTTGGAGTCATATTATGCATAGCTTTTTAAAGATAAAATAGAGACCATATTATCAATTTAATTTATATAGTTGATAGATTGGTTGAAAGGGCTTTCAGCAAATGCCAAAGCAACTCTTGGGTAGTTAATAGCATGACTTTGTGCATATTTAGTCTCTGTAAGATATGGGAAGAATATTTATAAACTCTGTGGTCACACATAGCTATAACAGATTCTGTAAAAACTGATAATAAAATATTGAGTATTTCATCTAGACTTTCTATTGGAATAGTTTTATTGATTTACTCTCACTAGTTCTAATTTCACTATGTTAAATTGGTTTCGGCACAAGTTGACTTGAGTTAGAAAGACAGTGTGTGGCTACTGCCAATACACACATAAATTAATGTTTATTCCAATTGTATACAAAATCAATAACTTTTCGTAAACTCTTTTACATATGTGGTCTCAAGCATTCAGTAGAGGCCACTGACTTAAATTAAAAGAAATTTAACTGATTTTTTCAAACTCCTTTTTAAAAGGTAATTTATTGTTGTATATTTGTATGTTCTTGTCACTTTTAGAAATATAAAGTAGTGGTGTTTAAAATAATTTTTTTTCCATAAATTCTAACGTTCTTTGTTTGTGTAATAGGATTAAGCAGGTTATCAGATTACCAAGGTTTGGATTAGCAGGATTCAACTTTATCCTATATTTTATTTAAAGTAAAATTGTTGTAAATATATAACCATATTTGATTGCAGATAATCGAGCAAGGTCCAACAAGTTCAAAGCCATCACCAACAAGGAGTGGGTCTGTATTGTTTATTATTGCAAAGGCATGTTGTTGATAATATTTTTGGGTTACTGGTTATAATACTTGTTGTTGTTATATTAGTTAATATTCTATTGAAATATTACATATTACTATTTGTCAAAATTCTTTGATTTGTCTTAAAACTGACATCATGTAAGAGTTTACATTATTTGTATCTTGTTTTTTTAGTCAATAATTATCAGTAATTTTCTAATGTTTTAAGACTTATTTGTTCATTTCTTTTCGAAATTAGAACTGGTACAAGGTGTTTATATCTATTGTCGAAGAAAAACCAAAAACACTTGAGTTAATTATACTAGAAAAATAAAAATGACATTAAAATGTTTCTTGTTTATTCCTATGTTTTTGAGTGTAAAAGGAAAATTTTTATCTTTTAACTTTTTGCGCTCAAAAAATTATAATTTTTCTCGGCCCTCGTCAGTTACTACAGGTGTACCATAATTAATTTGTATAATCGTCTGCAACACTTGTTTAGTACAACATTTGTACCACTCCAAATAGCCATTTCCAATCGCATGGTGCAGCTGGTGTACCAGTGTAGTGGTTGATTTGTTTGGTCTTTGAAAAATACAAACACCGATATTTCAACTCGGAACATGCTACTCTTGATCAGGAACGAACAACACTAAATGGAGAGGAACCATTTAGAGTACCAGAAGTCCAAAGTTGCTTCAGTCATTCAGTCTGAATTAAAATGAAAGTGGTCGGTAGTCGAGTGTACAACCTTTCTTTTTTATTTAAAGTCATTTAAATTACCTGTGTTTGAATACTAAAATATGGCTGAATTAAAGTCAGATTATATTAAGACCAAATATTAGACCAAGAGATAGACGACAGTGATGAAGATGTGCCAGAAAACAGTCCTTGTAAATTTGTCTTGAAATCATTTTGAAAAGCTGACTTAATATGAATATTATGTTACAGATTACTTGCCATTTTATGTGTTTTATCAAAAATCTATTTAATGCATAGTCTTTTTATAAAAATGTTAACTTTTCATAATGTTCCATAAAATGAGTGTATTTTGTAGACTAGTTTGCGTTTTACTCAATTTTATTTTATTATTTGTATTATTTTATATGTTTCTTCAATATTATTATTTTTAGACTATCAATTGCCTTTTTATTTAAGTTATGTTAAATATATCATATTATTTCTACACCAGAATTAATTTATGTGTTTGAATTATTGTTCCAAAAAACAAATAATTTCATATATATCCAATTATAATAATACTATTATTTATAAAATGTATACACAGAAGAATATGTTTTAACTATAATTAATCAATTGAATCAAAGATTACGACATCTATCTATTTAAATACCAACTCAAAGGTTAGTGACCTGAAGCATAACAATGCAATCAAGTGTTTTTAAATCCGAGTTGTAAGGCATGACGGATGTCAATAAAATACAAGTAGGCAGGTGGTAGAGTGTCTGTCCAGTCCAAGCGCTGGAGGATGAAGTGTGCAAAACAAATACGACTTTTACAGCAACATGGTGATGGTACACCATATGTACCATCCGAGTGCAAAAGGTTAATTTTTTGTTACATTTAAATGAGGGTTGAATAAATAAAGAACCTAATTTGTAGTGTTTGTTACCAAAATTTTGACTTTAAACATTTCTCCAATAAAAACACTTTGTCGGATTATATTGAAACTTTAATAGGTCATTTATCAATTATTTTACTAACTTTTGCTAGAGTTTTATGAACGTTGATGTATTAACAAAAATTTTCTTATGAAAAATGTAAAATATCTTTTTATAGTAGTTGACTAGGCCTATGAAATCGAATAAGACTTTGTTTTGTAGGCCTATATTACAATATCATTATTTTTTTTAAACAAACGAACATTTAAATAACATACTTGTATTAATTTATACATATCAATAATCAAATACAAGGCAGTGTGCTGTGGCACGTAACATCATGGCACTCTCTTGACCACCGCTCTAAAAATAACACTGCAGAGTTGCCACATTGCACAGCCATTTTTGACTAAATACTGTCTTTAACTGTAATCACAGCTAAAACCTTACACTGAGTTGTTACATATAATTCATTTGCTACCACCATTTTCTCATGAAAGCTTTGGACCTCCAAGCAGGTTTAAAAAAGATATGTACAATATTTATGCTATTTACAGATTGAATGTACAAAATTTACAGTTAATATGGGCAGAGCATTTACATAAGAGTTGTCTAATCCAGAAAAAGGCAATTATTCTGAATCAAAACTTGCTGATGACAAATGGGATTGAGAAGAACTTCCACTGTCTTTTAGATGCACACTTATTGGTGCGATCAAAGTGGTTACATAAAAACTGTTTTATGAAATGAAGTAAACTACAAAAATAGTTTTTGAAATATAGTTCTTATGGAAACAAGAAAATCCACTCAAACAGACTTCAACATGGCAACAGTGTTTGTTTTGCCTGATCTTTATTTATTTATTAATTTTTTTATTTATTCGTAAGACGCCGATCGTCAAGATATGGGCAAATATGGATTTCGATTGAATGTGATTAGTATAGATGAGCGAATGTAGTCATTGTTACAAACTAAGGCCGACTATTCCTTAGAAAGTGTCATTAATTGACAAATGTCCATTAAATGACAAGAAAGTGCCCAATGACAAATGAACAGCCGGTGGTTATCAGCTGATCCTTCTCAAAATGTATTGACTCTGATTGGGATCGAACTGACAACCTTTAGCACATGAAGCTGGGATTGAACCAACTAAGCTACCGTTAGTAGAAGAGATTGCCATGATTTCACATGCCGCTGCACACTGCTCTATGTTTGACTATTAATCCATATAAATTCAAACAAGTATTTTATGTAAACATTCGTTCAATTTTTTTAAATATTGAAATTGTGATTTACAAATAGGCCTATGAAGTTTTATTGAATTTCATAGGCCTTCTGAATTACTAGAAAAAGATGTTCTACATTTTTCATAAACACATTTTTGTTAATTAATCAAAGTTCATAAAACATAGCTAAATTAGTAAAATAGTTAATAAATTACCTATTAAAGTTTCTATATAATCTGAGAAGAGCTTTTTATTAGAGAAATTTGGGTCCTGAGAAGAGCTTTTTATTAGAGAAATTTGGGTCCGGATTAAGTGAAGTTTACTGTATTTTTCTAACAACTAAAAACTAACAACTCATATTTATATCAGACTAAGCCATAGCAAAGCATGAGGGCTGTTTTTTTTTCAACCTCTAGTCTCGATGTGAAACAGCCAGTTGAACGATCAGTATGACGCAAAAACAATGCACAGTAGTTATATTAATATATCTACAAGAGAGAATTCAGTTCACAAGAACATGTCAGATTGTGTCTGTGTGTTATTTTTTTTTATTTGTTGACCAAGCACTGCAGGTAAGTTAGCTGATGTCCTATTAGTCATAGATTTGCAAGTTCCATTAAAATTATATTCCAGAATGCAAATCAGTTAAATGCTCTGAATTATTGTTTTAGGGTTAAATTAAATAATTTGCATTGTCCCCTATATCCTATCCACTAAGTCTATTTATCAAATTATTTATTTATTGTGTTCTTTTGTTTTTTGTCTAGTGATGAGTTCAGGCCCACACTTTATGGACGACACACTGCTGTGAAACTTGATGACACCATGGGCGAGGTATTATTTTCAATACTGTTTTACTTTCTCTCCTACCATAACAGTATGGATGTTATATTCCTAATTACAGTGTTTAGTATAACCTGTGATTTAAATTTAGTATGTGTGTACATATATATATATTTAAAAAGTGTTGAATACCTAAATTTAGGTATAATTTATTTCCGACATTCACAATCAATAGCACACTGTTGTAATACAAGGATCTAGTATGAATGGAAAGTAATAGTTTTTAGGAAGCTCACTGGTTAATAATCTTTTTTCTCTGCTAAAATTCTCTACACTGTTGTAATACAAGGATCTAGTATGAATGGAAAGTAATAGTTTTTAGGAAGGTCACTGGTTAATATTCTTTTTTCTCTGCTAAAATTCTCTACTCTTATTTTATAGTACCTTGGAACCTACTATAATATTACGCAATATTATAGTAGGTTCCAGATTAATTTAAAAGGATTTCTACTTAAGAGAAGTACTCCTGCTTTTGAGTCATAAATATTTAATCAAGTTGGTCGGTAGCGTAGTTGGTTAAAGCCCGGCTTCATAAGCTACAGGTTCTCGGTTTGATCCAAATCAGTCATAAAAAATGTTGAAAGTGATCCGCTGATAACTGCCGGCTGTACATTTTTCGTAATAAATTATACTTCCTGAGGAATAGTCGGCCTTAGCTTGTAACAATTATTTGCTCATCTACTCTTTATATCATGACAATCGGCGACTTAAACAATAAATAAATAAAAGCCAGAATATGCAGTCATGTTAGCCTGTGAATAACCTAAATGCTGTAACTGCTCTACAAACTGCCTAACAAAGAGCATACTGTAAGGTATCATCTATGTATTCATTTACAATTTTACTATGTAGAATGCATACTTGGGAAAATTAATGATTTTTTTTAACTGAATAAAGTTAAAGTTAATACTCTAAAAAAGTAACTAATTGAAGTTAAAAGTTAGAATAAATTGAAACTAACTGATTAAAGTTAAATTATAAGAAAATTAACTGAAATTGAAAGTTAAAAGTTAGTTTTGGTACAGTAAAATATACATAAACAAATACTTAACCTGTATTATATTTTATTATTTATAATACCTTAGATAAATAGGCCTATTTATAATACATTATTATACAATACCTGTCCGAAATCTTAGAAATGAAATATTTAATTTAATTTCTAAAATTATTAACAAAAACTGACATAAGTTTTTGAAATTAAAGTTTTACATTTTTAAGCTATACTTTTAAAAAATCAATAACTATCTTACTATAACAATCAATAACTACTTCATGATAGCAAAACTTTTTTTATTGGCGCAGATAATAAGAAAGGCCAAATAATATCATGACATGTTGACCCCAGGTGATTTTTATCAGGCTGGAGGTGATAAGGAAGGGTCACTGATAAGAAAGTATGGGGATTAGCTGTAAACAAAAACTGAACAAAATATACTCACTCTATAAGTGAGTGAAAGCAGATCTATTCATACTATTTTCGATAAGCAATTACGTTTATTAGATGTTTAAGAATTTGCCACTCTGAGTGCATGTTTTATTCTTACTGAAATAAGTTAATTAAAAATTATGAAAACTATCTAAATAATTAAAAAAATAAAAAAATAATTACCATTGATAATATTAATATTAAAGATAGTATTATCATTATCTTTTCGACGGTGCCGATAGCAAAATAATGAAAATAGAACGAAATATAGCAATTGTTACTTGAAATATGTGCTGCAATCTAGAAGGTAGTTTATTCTGTTGCGTTGTATCATATAATGGATTGATTTTACCTAGTAAGCCTAATTTAAAATAAAGTAAACGTTTGAGGAAATGTTGGTTTGATTAACCATTTAAATGGTTTTTTCCCGACTACTTTTGAACAGGACAATTTAGATATGTAATGATCAATTAATCAGTTATTGACAGCATTAACGTCAAAATGCAACTGATTTTCCTAATTAATTATACAGATAGATGGGTAAACAGGTAAGATTACAGCCAAGATAAACAAGCTTAGGCCTAACACGTTGATTTAAAACAAGATAAATTACTATCTCAACTTTATCCCTAAACATAAACTAGTCAAGTGAAATGATCACCTCAGGGACACAAGTCAATCCCACAACAATGGTATACTCGTTTGGTCCGCCTTTTTTTATTTATAAGGCAGTAAAATGTGAGTAAAGGGGAGGGGGTGCGTCTTCAAAACAGTGACCTTGCTTGTCGGTGACAATTGGGGAATGAGGAAAACAATCAGTCTTTGACCTGAGTTTTAGATAATTTCTCCCCAGTCCACATTCCTCGGACCAAATGGCACCTTTTATCACATTTGAAATACTAACTGAGTTACTTTAACCGTTAGCCAAATTTTCAACTAGTTAAAGTTAAAAGTTAAACATTACCAAAACTAACGAATAAGTTAAAAAGTTAATAGAAAAAGTAACGATTAAATTTAATCGTTAATTATTTTTAATCGTTAATCCCAAGTATGGTTGAATGCAATTTCAAAACAAGAATGAGGACCTGTTCATTCCAACAATTAAGTATGCAGGAATTATGCACATGAATTTTTTTTTTTTTTTTTTTTTAGGACTTTATAGTTGTCATGTAACAAGAAGTTATTTAACACTCCATTTCAATTGGATATTTATTTCTGTCATTGTTTGAAAAAAAATTTCAGACTTACTGGTCAGAAAGCCCTGACTCCCTAATTTCCGAACAAGCCTCGTTCTTGAAGTCATCTGTTATTTGAAATATTCTCGACCATACTCCCTTGGTCTCTATAGTTTTGGAGTCATTTTATGCATAGCTTTTTAAAGATAAAATAGAGACCATATTATCAATTTAATTTATATAGTTGATAGATTGGTTGAAAGGGTTGTCATCAAATGCCAAAGCAACTCTTGGGTAGTTAATAGCATGACTTTGTGCATATTTAGTCTCTGTAAGATATGGGAAGAATATTTATAAACTCTGTGGTCACACATAGCTATAACAGATTCTGTAAAAACTGATAATAAAATATTGAGTATTTCATCTAGACTTACTATTGGAATAGTTTTATTGATTTACTCTCACTAGTTCTAATTTCACTATCTTAAATTGGTTTCGGCACAAGTTGACTTGAGTTAGAAAGACAGTGTGTGGCTACTGCCAATACACACTTAAATTAATGTTTATTCCAATTGTATACAGAAACAATAACCTTTCGTAAACTCTTTTACATATGTGG
Organism: Stictocephala bisonia; assembly: GCA_035578905.1. Lineage (NCBI taxonomy): Eukaryota > Metazoa > Arthropoda > Insecta > Hemiptera > Membracidae > Stictocephala > Stictocephala bisonia. The sequence goes on from JAQJVL010002109.1 coordinate 107,704, forward strand.
TCTCAAGCATTCAGTAGAGTCCTGGTGATCCGAAATAATTGAGCCCAAACTGATTTCGGATTGCAAAAATTTTTGACCGGATTCTTCAAAATTTTTAATGAAAAATATTATTCATACAAAACGTAATATTAAGTAACGTTCTTTTTATTTTACAACACAACAAGACCCTACAATAGTAAAATTAGCAGGAGAAAATGAAACTTGTAATTTATATATTGTTTTGGATTGTTGTCAGCTATTATTTATTAATTTCAAAAATTAAAAAGCTGTAATATATATTTTGTAACAAGATCCAAAAGTCATTTTATTTATAATAAAAATGTAGTGATCTCCTGTCACAAAGCTAAATCCAATTCATCAAGGACATTTAAGGCCTGCTCATGATCTTTATTTATGCTAGCTAATCCTTCCGTAAAAGAGTGCAAGGGCACTCTGTAACTATGTGATCCATTGTTCTGATAGACTACTCACAAAATCTATGTATTTTACTTTGTACTAAAAGATTCAATTCAGCTGAAATATATAGTTTTAACTGTACAAATTCGTTACATTGTGTTCATACATGGAACTAATTGTTGCAGTTCAGTCAATCAGCTAACTGAAGTCACGTGGGTATTTTTGTCTTTCTCATGCGCAGACAGCACAGTTCCCGTTGTTATTCTTGCATCAGCAATTTTTATATGTGCTGTTAACATACCTGAGCCATATTTATATAACATTGTTAAAGAAGTGAATAGCCCACACAGATAGACTACGCTTGATCCCATATTACACTATGTAAGTGTTACATCCCACCGCATTGCCAGAAACACCATGTTCTTGAGACGTTGGCATATACTTCAGGGGCGAGGTATTCTTTTCAGATACAAAGAAATTTAACTGATTTTTCAAACTCCTTTTTAAAAGGTAATTTATTGTTGTACATTTGTATGTTCTTGTCACTTTTAGAAATATAAAGTAGTGGTGTTTAAAATAATTTTTTTTCCATAAACTCTAACGTTCTTTGTTTGCTTAATAGGATTAAGCAGGTTATCAGTTTACCAAGTTTTGGATTAGCAGGATTCAACTTTATCCTATATTTTATTTAAAGTAAAATTGTTGTAAATATATAACCATATTTGATTGCAGATAATCGAGCAAGGTCCAACAAGTTCAAAGCCATCACCAACAAGGAGTGGGTCTGTATTATTTATTATTGCAAAGGCATGTTGTTGATAATATTTTTGGGTTACTGGTTATAATACTTGTTGTTGTTATATTAGTTAATATTCTATTGAAATATTGCATATTACTATTTGTCATAATTCTTTGATTTGTCTTAAAACTGACATCATGCAAAAGTTTACATTATTTGTATCTTGTTTTTTTTTTAGTCAATAAATTATCACTAATTTTCTAATGTTTTAAGACTTATTTGTTCATTTCTTTTCGAAATTAGAACTGGTACAAGGTGTTTATATCTATTGTCGAAGAAAAACCAAAAACACTTGAGTTAATTATACTAGAAAAATAAAAATGACATTAAAATGTTCCTTGTTTATTCCTATGTTTTTGAGTTTAACAGGAAAATTTTTATCTTTTAACTTTTTGTGCTCGTAAAATTAAAATTTTTCTCGGCCCTCGTCAGTTACTACAGGTGTACCATAGTTAATTTGTATAATCGTCTGCAACACTTGTTTAGTACAACGTTTGTACCACTCCAAATAGCCATTTCCAATCGCATGGTGCAGCTGGTGTACCAGTGTAGTGGTTGATTTGTTTGGTCTTTGAAAAATACAAATACCGATATTTCAACTCGGAACATGCTACTCTCGATCAGGGACGAACAACACTAAATGGAGAGGAACCATTTAGAGTACCAGAAGTCCAAAGTTGCTTCAGTCATTCAGTCTGAATTAAAATGAAAGTGGTCGGTAGTCGAGTGTAAAAACCTTTCTTTTTTATTTAAAGTCATTTAAATTACCTATGTGTTTGAATACTAAAATATGGCTGAATTAAAGTCAGATATGTTAAGACCAAATATTAGACCCAAGAAATAGACGACAGTGATGAAGATGTGCCCGAAAACAGTCCTTGTAAATTTGTCTTGAAATCATTTTGAAAAACTGACTTATTATGAAAAATTATGTTACAGATTACTTGCCATTTTATGTGTTTTATCAAAAATCTATTTAATGCATAGTCTTTTTATAAAAATGTTAACTTTTCATAATGTTCCATAAAATGAGTGTATTTTGTAGACTAGTTTGCGTTTTACTCAATTTTATTTTATTTTTTCTATTATTTTAAATGTTTCTTCAATATTATTGTTTTTAGACTATCAATTGCCTTTTTATTTAAGTTATGTTAAATATATCATATTTTTCTACACAAGAATTAATTTATGTGTTTGAATTATTGTTCCAAAAAACAAATAATTTCATATATATCCAATTATATAATCTATTATTTACAAAATGTATAAACAGAAGAATATGTTTTAACTATAATTAATCAATTGAATCAAAGATTACGACATCTATCTATTTAAATACCAACTCAAAGGTTAGTGACCTGAAGCATAACAATGCAATCAGGTGTTTTTAAATCCGAGTTGTAAGGCATGACGGATGTCAATAAAATACAAGTAGGCAGGTGGTACAGCGTCTGTCCAGTCCAAGCGCTGGAGGATGAAGTGTGCAAAACAAATGCGACTTGTACAGCAACATGGTGATGGTACACCATATGTACCATCCGAGTGCAAAAGGTTAATTTTTTGTTACATTTAATTGAGGGTTGAATAAATAAAGAACCTAATTTGTAGTGTTTGTTACCAAAATTTTGACTTTAAACATTTCTCCAATAAAAACACTTTGTCGGATTATATTGAAACTTTAATAGGTAATTTATCAACTATTTTACTAACTTTTGCTAGAGTTTTATGAACGTTGATGTATTAACAAAAATTTTCTTATGAAAAATGTAAAATATCTTTTTATAGTAGTTGACTAGGCCTATGAAATCGAATAAGACTTTGTTTTGTAGGCCTATATTACAATATCATTATTTTTTTTAAACAAACGAACATTTAAATAACATACTTGTATTAATTTTATACATATCAATAATCAAATGAAAGGCAGTTTTGCTGTGGCACGTAACATCATGGCACTCTCTTGACCACCGCTCTAAAAATAAAACTGCAGAGTTGCCACATTGCACAGCCATTTTTGACTAAATACTGTCTTTAACTGTAACCCACAGCAAAAACCCTTTACACTGAGTTTTTTACATATAATTAATTTGCTACTACCATTTTCTCATGAGAGCTTTGGACCTCCAAGCAGGTTTAAAAAGATATGTACAATAATTTTGCAATTTACAGATTGAATGTACAAAATTTACAGTTAATATGGGCAGAGCATTTACATAAGAGTTGTCTAATCCAGAAAAAGGCAATTATTCTGAATCAAAACTTGCTGATGACAAATGAGATTGAGAAGAACTTCCACTGTCTTTCAGATGCACACTTATTGGTGCGATCAAAGTGGTTACATAAAAACTGTTTTATGAAATGAAGTAAACTACAAAAATAGTTTTTGAAATATAGTTCTTATGGAAACAAAGAAAATCCACTCAAACAGACTTTTACATGGCAACAGTGTTTGTTTTGCTGATCTTTATTTATTTATTTATTTTTTTATTTATTCGTAGACCCCCGATCGTCAAGATATGGGCGAATATGGATTTCGATTGAGTGTGTTAGTGGTAGATGAGCGAATGTAGTCATTGTTTACAAACAAAGGGCCGACTATTCCTTAAAAAAGTGTCATTAATTAATAGCCCAATGACAAATGAACAGCCGGTGGTTATCAGCTGATCCTTCTCAAAATGTATTGACTCTGATTGGGATCGAACTGACAACCTTTAGCCCCTGAAGCGGGGATTGAACCAACTAAGCTACCGTGTGATAAGAGGATTGCCACGATTTCACATGCCGCTGCACACTGCCTATGTTTGACTATTAATCCATATAAATTCAAACAAGTATTTTATGTAAACATTTGTTCAATTTTTTTAAATATTGAAATTGTGATTTACAAATAGGCCTATAAAGTTTTATTGAATTTCATAGGCCTTCTGAATTACTAGAAAAAGATGTTTACATTTTTCATAAAAACATTTTTGTTAATTAATCAAAGTTCATAAAACATAGCTAAATTAGTAAAATAGTTAATAAATTACCTATTAAAGTTTCTATATAATCTGAGAAGAGCTTTTTATTAGAGAAATTTGGGTCCGGATTAAGTGAAGTTTACTGTATTTTTCTAACAACTTAAAACTAACAACTGATATTTATATCAGACTAAGCCATAGCAAAGCATGAGGGCTGTTTTTTTTCAACCTCCAGTCTCGATGTGAAACAGCCAGTTGAACGATCAGTATGACGCAAAAACAATGCACAGTAGTTATATTAATCTATCTACAAGAGAGAATTCAGTTCACAAGAACATGTCAGATTGTGTCTGTGTGTTATTTTTTTATTTGTTGACCAAGCACTGCAGGTAAGTTAGCTGATGTCCTATTAGTCATAGATTTGCAAGTTCCATTAAAATTATATTCAAGAATGCAAATCAGTTAAATGCTCTGAATTATTGTTTTAAGGGTTAAATTAAATAATTCGCATTTATCCCCTATATCCTTTTCCACTACGTCTATTTATCAAATTATTTATTTATTGTGTCTTTTGTTTTTTGTCTAGTGATGAGTTCAGGCCCACACTTTATGGACGACACACTGCTGTGAAACTTGATGACACCAAAGGGCGAGGTATTTTTTTTCATACTGTTTTACTTTTTCTCCTACCATAACAGTATGGATATTTTATTCCTAATTACAGTATTTAGTATAACCTGTGAATTAAATTCAGTATGTGTAAAAATATGTATAATTTTATATATAGTATATATATATTATAAATATATATATATAATTTTATTTAAAAAGTGTTGAATACCCAAATTTAGGGATAATTTATTTCCGACATTCACAATCATAGCACACTGTTGTAATACAAGGATTAGTATGAATGGAAAAGTAAAGTTTTTAGGAAGCTCACTGGTTAATATTCTTTTTTCTCTGCTAAAATTCTCTACTCTATATAGTAGGATCCAGATTCATTTAAAAGGATTTTTTACCTAAAAGAAGTACTTCTGCTTTTGAGTCATAAATAAATTTAATCCAGTTGGTCGGTAGCGTAGTTGGGTTTAAAACCCAGCTTTATAAGCTACAGGTTCTCGGGTTTGATCCAAATCTGTCATAAAAAATGTTGAAAGTGATCCGCTGATAACTGCCAGCTGTACCTTTTTCGTAATTAATTATACTTCCTGAGGGAATAGTCGGCCTTAGCTTGTAACAATTATTTGCTCATCTACACTTTATATCATGACAATCGGCGACTTAACAATACATAAATTAAAGTCAGAATATGCAGACATGTTAGTCTGTGAATAACCTTAATGCTGTAACTGCTCTACAAAATGCCTAACAAAGAGCATACTGTAAGGTATTATCTATGTATTCATTTACAATTTTACTATGTAGAATGCAATTTCAAGACAAGAATGAGGACCTGTTCAGTCCAACAATTAAGTATGCAGAAATTATGCACATGAATTGTTTTTTTTTTTTTTTTTTTTTTTAGGACTTTATAGTTGTCATGTAACAAGAAGGTATTTAACACTCCATTTCAATTGGAATATTTATTTCTGTCATTGTTTGAAAAAAATTTCAGGCTTACTGGTCAGACAGCCCTGACTCCCTAATTTCTCGAACAAGCCTCGTTCTTGAAGTCATCTGTTATTTGAAATATTCTCGACCATACTCCCTTGGTCTATAGTTTTGGAGTCATATTATGCATAGCTTTTTTAAAGATAAAATAGAGACCCATATTATCAATTTAATTTATATAGTTGATAGATTGGTTGAAAGGGCCGTCTCATCAAATGCCAAAGCAACTCTGGGTAGTTAATAGCATGACTTTGTGCATATCTAGTCTCTGTAAGATATGGGAAGAATATTTATAAACTCTTGTGGTCCACACATAGCTATAACAGATTCTGTAAAAACTGATAATAAAATATTGAGTATTTCATCTAGACTTACTATTTGGAATAGTTTTATTGATTTACTCTCACTAGTTTTAATTTCACTATCTTAAATTGGTTTCGGCACACAAGTTGACTTGAGTTAGAAAGACAGTGTGTGGCTACTGCCAATACACACATAAATTAATATTTATTCCAATTGTATACAGAAACAATAACTTTGCGTAAACTCTTTTACATTTGTGGTCTCAAGAATTCAGTAGAGTCCTGGTGATCCGAAATAATTGAGCCCAAACTGATTTCGGATTGCCAAATTTTTTCGACCGGATTCTTCAAAATTGTTAATGAAAAAAATTATTCATACAATACGTAATATTAAGTAACGTTCTTTTTATTTTACAACACAACAAGACCCTACAATAGTAAAATTAGCAGGAGAAAATGAACCTTGTAATTTATATATAGTTTGGTTTGTTGTCAGCTATTATTATTAATCTCAAAAATAAAAAATCTGTAATATATATTTGTAACAAGATCCAAAAGTCATTTTATTTATAATAAAATATAGTGATCTCCTGTCACAAAGCTAAATCCAATTCATCAAGACATTTAAGGCCTGCCTCATTGTTTTATTTAGCTAGCTAATCCTTCCGTAAAAGAGTGCAAGGGCACTCTGTAACTATGTGATCCATTGCTCTGATAGACTACTCACAAAATCTATGTATTTACTTTGTACTAAAAGATTCAATTCAGCTGAAATATATAGTTTTACTGTACAAATTCGTTACATTGTGTTCATACATGGAACTAATTGTTGCAGTTCAGTCAATCAGCTAACTGAAGTCACGTGGGTATTTTTGTCTTTCTCATGCGCAGACAGCACTGTTCCCATTGTTATTCTTGCACCAGCAATTTTTATATGTGCTGTTAACATACCTGAGCCATATTTATATAACATTGTTAAAGAAGTGAGTAGCCCACACAGATAGACTACGCTTGATCCCATATTACACTATGTAAGTGTTACATCCCACCGCATTGCCAGAAACACCATGTTCTTGAGACGTTGGCATATACTTCAGGGGCGAGGTATTCTTTTCAGATACAAAGAAATTTAACTGATTTTTTCAAACTCCTTTTTAAAAGGTAATTTATTGTTGCATATTTGTATGTTCTTGTCACTTTTAGAAATATAAAGTAGTGGTGTTTAAAATAATTTTTTTTCCATAAATTCTAACGTTCTTTGTTTGCTTAATTGGATTAAGCAGGTTATCAGATTACCAAGGTTTGGATTAGCAGGATTCAACTTTATCCTATTATTATTTATTGCAGATAATCGGGCAAGGTTCAACAAGTTCAAAGCCATCGCCAACAAGGAGTGGGTATGTATTATTTATTATTGCAAAGGCATGTTGGGTCTTGCGTTGTAGCACTTCAGAGCACATGCAATGATAGTGGAGTAATGATAATGGAATGGAGTGGTTTACAAGTGGTGATCTTTTTTAAACATGTTTTTGTGTTATTAATAACCTTTCCATTCGTTGGTGTATTTCGGAAATGTTGTGATGGAGTATTGTCTACAATTTGATCCAAAGAACTTTATTTTTTATCCATAAATAAGCTTTTAATTAAAATATTAAAAGTACTTACTTCAAGGTTAGCGAAAGCACATGTTTTTGTCACAGCTGAATATTGATTGAATTACTAATAAAATTTCATTTCTAAAATCAACATTATTAATTTGAATGCTTAAATTACACAATCTATTCAACAAACACAAGTTGGACACTATAAAAATATTTTTTATCTGTAATAAAGATTGTTGCTTGACAGGAAAAGGTACACTACATTTGACATGGTGGCATCCAGATGATTCATGTTGTCTAACACTAACAACCTGTCTAACCACTTGAATGAGCTGTTTGAACATCTGAGCACGTTCAAGGTCAACCATATACTACTGTCTGCACAGAAATTATAGTCCCCTGAGTTTTAAGCTTAAATAAAAGCGAACTGTTCATGCTACAATAAAAAAATTTTACACCATTTTTCGCATGTTTTTAATTCTGCGTTCAAAACATATATTCAAAATAATTTTAGCAAAAATTTATGTAAAACGAGAAAGGTATGTAAAAAATAAAGCCCCCGTTTTATCATTCCTTTGTATTGAAGTTCGACTTTAAAAAATTTTATTTTTAAACCCCAATGGACCAAAACTTTGTGAATTTTTTTTTAAATATATTATAGAACTCATAAAAAATGAAATCCAAGTTTTTAAATTTTTTTAATTTCATTTTTTTAAAAGAATCTGCTGTAGATTTTGTAAACAAAAATTACTCAGCACTCCTTTTTTGTCCGATATAACTGCTTTCAGCTTGTTTTTTAAAAAATAAAATTCTTTCACAAAAAAAAATTATTTTGTAATTGTTTATTTCTGAAATTCGAATTCCTTGCATTAATCTGTTATTTAAAAAAACAGAGTAAAGTGCGCTGAAAGTGAATTTCATCGCGCCGTTTGGGATGAAAGTACAGCTTACCCCTGAACTAGGGCCTTGCCCATAGTCAAAAACTAACAACCAAACTAACCAACACCCAGTACGAAACATTTCCTCAGTTTTTTTTTATGAGGGCTTTGGACCCCCCAACGGCAGCTTTAAAAATATTTTGTTTTTTTATTTTGTGTGTTTTTGTTTTTTACATTTTAATTTTTTTTTTGTATTTATTACAACATTTATGGAATACAAATTTTCAAATAATTAAATTTCATAATCTGAAAAGCGTCTTGTACTTTATATATCACGTCATTTTCTGATTCAGAATCTTGAAAATTAATTTAATAAGGGGTTGCATACAAAAATTCATCATAAAGATGTCTTTCTCCATAAGGTCTTCTACTTTTTTGCATGTTGGGCACTTTTTTTTGACCAAAGGTCTTGACATGTTTGTAATTTTTTTCATTACATAAATCTCGGGAAACCATTTACCCCTTTTTTCCTTTTCTCTTCTGTATTTGATTATTTTTTTTGCAGCCTTATTTTTACTTTTCCCAAAAAAGATCTATGCATTCAGTTCCCCCAGTGTGAAACGGCAATCATTTTCACCTACACTGACCTCAATTCCTTCGAATTTTGATCAAAAATTTTTTTGGGTGTTGAAATTACTTTTTTTTGCATGGTTTTTAATCAAAACCCCTTTTTGTAAGTTTTTCAAATTAAATTTTTCGCATCGGGTGGAAAAGGACTTTTTTCTTTTTTCTACCCCAAGGGAAATAATATTGCTTTTACCCACGAAAAGTTGGGTTTTTTTTTTGTGTCTAGATCCCCCATGGGGGATAAGGTGCTTGATAAATTTACTACCGCAAACTTTGGAGGTAGGATGGCCCCAAAAACTTTCCTGCCCATTCTTCAAAAGTGTTGATTTTTAATTTCCTTGGGGTTTAGTCACCACCCCCCTTTTTACCCCAAAACCCAAGCGGGGGCTCCAAAAAAAAAAATCCTCTCTTAAAAAAACCAATATCCCCAAAATAATGACCCTATGGAGACCGATGGTGTTTTAAAACCACCTCGCCAGCAGGAAACTCTTTTTTTTATTTATTTTTTTTAAATTTATTTGCTCAAGGTTTCACCATTTATACAGCCATTTACTTTAAAAAAATATTTTAAAATTTATTTAAAATATAATTTTTTACACAAAAATAAGTCCATCAACAAGAAATCATAACACTAACAAAAATAATTATTATTTTGGTTTTAAAGTCCAGGATTTATTTATTACTGTCTTGTGTGTAATTGTGACATGGGGTTTTTGTGAAAGGGAAACATAATGGTTTTAATTTTTTTAATGGTGGAAAAATTTTTTTGTTTTGAATGAAGTGTAAATATCCAAAGAAGAAATTTCCCAGAAGTTTTCCCCCTCCATACTTAGAAGTCTTGGCATACCATGATGAAAGGAGTAATTTTTTTGGCTGGTATCTTCTTACGAAGACGATTTGGAACGAGGCCTATACATCATACAGAGAGTGGGAAAATCAGATAGCCTTGCCCATTTATACAGAAAATACAAATCCAATATTTACGTCATTTAAAAGTTTTTAAGCCCAAACTGACCCTTCACTTTTGATATGGGCTATCCAGATACCCATACCCAGTTTCAGCCCAAGCAATCGATGAATGAGTGTAATCACTCAAAAATCAAATATGTCCAACTTGATAAGGCGCCCATGCTACCGAAAAAATACTCCAAAAAGGGCGTTTTTTACTGTCTTATAAATGGTTTCAGGTCGAGGAGATTTTAAAGTCCTTTGTTAGTAAAAAAACATATCCCATAGTAGAAAACCCTAGCGTAATCGGGGCCCAAGATGTTCTTTTGGGTTTAGATAGGAGTCAAGATCAAAACCAAAGATCTTTTTTTTTGTCTTTAGTATTAACCTTGAACCACCTTTTTTTGTAATCGAAACCCAGACTTGATTACCACGTAAGAATGACATAGTAAAGCATTAGAAAACATTTAGCCCATAGTATTCTTTGCACCATCACGTGTTTTTTTAAGTATTTTTTGAACCCGTCATTTGGTCTTGGGGGCAGTCTATTTTGGGAAAATCTTGACATCTCACGAAAAATAGGAAGTTTGGTTCATAGCTTTTGGTAATATCATTGATAAAAGATGAAGATGTTGGGCCCCCCAGATGCGAACCCTTGGCTCCCCCGGAAAGTTCAGAGAAAGGCTTGAATACATCCTCACACCCACAACTAACTACGATCGCACAAGAACTCTCAATCCACTTCACAAAGAACCACAGATTCCGAAAAAAATTCTTTTTTAGCAACAATAAACGGGGGGTTAAACCTTGTCAAACACTTTGCTAAAAATCCAAATAAATATAAACCCTGGCTGGATTTTACAAAGGCTGACATAACATATTCCTAAAAAACCCCATAAGTTTTTTTTTAGTTTGAACGGCCTCTCAAAAAACATGCTGCTCCAAACAAAGTATCTCTGAGTTAAAAAGTAAAAAACGTCCAAACAATGTTTTTTCAAAAATCTTTGCAAGGTTGGCGAAAACAAAGACGAAGTTTGTAACGTTATTTTTATAACCGGATTTTTAAAAAGGGAAAAAACGAAAACTTTTTTTTAAAGAGACGAAAAGTTTCCCCAAATTTTTAGGGGGGATCTATAAAAGATAAAAGAGATTGGGGGTGCAGGCACTGGAGCACAGTACTTAAGTTGGCTGGTTGGGATTTCGCGGGTCCACACTTTTTTTTTAGGATCCAAAATTTCTTCAAGTTTTGTTAAATATCGAATTTTTTATGCCACATTTGTAGGGGCGTGTTTACCAAAATCAAGATCGGGTAGGGGGAAAGGGGATGTCTCTTGTTTTTGAACACGATGAAAAAAATTTTGACAACAGTTCACCCTTTTTAGCACCTCACTTCCTCAGTAAGTTTATAGCGAAGTAGATGGTATTTTGGGAACTCTCTGAAATCTTCACATGAGACCAAATGCTTTTTTATGTTTTTGGGGAATGCTATTTCAACTTTCCAAGATATTACTGTAGCACAATTTAGACAATGTATCAATTCTCTTTAATGGCTAAAACGTTATAAACAATTGAGAAAAAAGTTTTTTTTTTTACGTTTTTTTGAAGAACTTTTCTTTTGAGATAAGACCTTCAATCACCTGAAACCAAAAAGGAAAGTTTTTTTTTTAAATCTTTAATGGAGTATGGCTTGATCACCGACCTGGATGTTACAAAGTTGTTGAAAAGAATTTTAGGCTGAAGAAAATCTTGTCGTTTTGGGTAAAAGAGGTTTTTTTGGGGGTCCCAAGATAGCAGGGGGGTCACAATTTACGAAAATTGAGAACCTTTTCACATGCATGAACAAAGCATGAGGGGTTTCCATTAAAAAAGAAGCTGGGTTTTTTATCTTCCCCAACAATAAATTTCATCACGCTAACAAAACCACACAGTTTGAGAATGATGAAAAAATTAGGTCCAAAAAACCCCGCGATAAATTTTGTATTGTATTTTCATATTTTAATTGTATGTTCTGTTTAAAAACAAGAAGGTAACGGTCGAGGTTTCACAGTAGAAAGTCCAAGTTGGCCCCCAAATTCACACCAGGAAGGGGTTTAATCTTCCATTTCACAATTTTTTACAAAAATTTTTTTTTTGAGATTAGACTTTTATCTACAGATCTGCTATTAAAAAAAAGGGGGTTTTGGGGGGGGGAAAAATAGAATTAAAAAGAAAAATTAACGAAGGAAACTTGCATGAAAATGCTGGTATTAATTCTGTAGCAAGTAATGGAACCTCGAATCGCGATCATTGCTCCACACCCCCATTGATTTCTGGCTAGTCAATTCATTTCTGTCAACCTATTATAGAGTAGCCCCTAAATCCAAATTTTTTATTGTTCCCCCTTTACAGGGAAATGAGATTCGTTTCAAAGGGGATTTTAATATCAAAGGGAATGTAGAAACATACGGGCCAAATTTTTGTAAATTTACCTCTCATTCCATTTAACATTTTGGGAAAAACGAGTAATCTTGGGGTTTGGGCCCTTTTAGCTTTAAACGTTTTTTTGTGCACTAACTATAGGGGAGTATTATTTTTTTGTATTTTATGATCAGATTTTGCTCCCCCAACGGGTTCCTTTCTTCCACTCAGAATTAAAGATTTAAAAATGTTTTCTTGAGGAGTACGGTCTCTGTGATCTTCACTGGGGGAAAAAAAATTGGCCCCTTAGAATCAGCTTTTAAAAAAAATTTTTATATGGGAAAAGAATCCTGTTCACCTTAAGGATCACTTTAGTGGCTGCCTTATCCTTAATTTTCTTGCCAAAAACGGTAAATCTGATACCTGACATAAAAATTGTGCAGGCAATATTAATCAACTTCTTGAAGATGGTTGCGGTATTGGTCATAATTGTACTGGTTCAGAGCTTCAGATACATTTTCTTGCCAAGCGTACTTCATCATATGGTTCTGGCCGCACCATGTCTCATCTGTATACAAGATTTGATAACAATCTTCCCGGAGTCGTCGAATTCTTCGTAAGTAGGCGTGTCTGGAAGCTGCTATTTTAATTGACTCCATAAGTACAGGTTTCTTGTTAAGTTTTTAAATCTAAATCCCAAATCGTATACAATTGACCGAAGTTTAGTTAGTGGCATTTTTGGCAAATCTGGCATGAAACTTCAAGTCTTGTTTTCAATTTAGTCGATGGTTGGAAAAGTCGTT